>PVKS010038464.1:0-17888 GCA_004027875.1 Aplodontia rufa
TTTTCTCTTAACCTTTACGAAAGCCTTTTTTAGGAACAAATAGACTTTATGGTGAAAAAATACATATCTGAAATTCAACTATTCCTTGAGGTACTCTTCAGTTTAGTTTTCTTCTGCTAAATTCAAGTAAAATTAATTCTTTTATTATAAGGCAGGCATATCATTGTCTCTGAGTAGCATCATCCTTATAATATCAATACTTACTATTTTTATCACCCATTCCGCTATCCTTTTACCTGTAAGCATGCATTGAGAGATGTTTAAAATGATGCTCTCAACTGCTAACAGTGGGTATTTGTGAGTGTAAGTCAATTTCTTCCATTGAGCAAACACGAAGTGTCTTTGTATGTATTATCATTCTGAATTCCCATCTGGTAAAGGACACTGGAAGTGACCAACCAGTACATGGAATGAACAGAACGTATCCAAGGCAAGAACCCCAGAATGCTCTGTGTCTATTTCCTTAAATACATCTCTGGATTCGGTTCCTTCAATTAGCAAAGCCTAACATTTAGAATACTGTCTGGCCTACTACGTGCCAGACAATATTCTAACCACTTCATCAGCATTTGACTTATCTAATCTTAATAAGATGAGAATAGTAATAACGGTGATGTTGAAAATAGTAGCAGTTCAGATTCCTTGAGTGTCTACTAGGTACCAGGAACTATTCCAAAAGCTTTGTATGCAATAACATTACACCGTGGGAGGTATTCATAACATGCAGTGGGAGGTATTCTATTATGTGGTATGAGAAAGAGCTATCAAGGTTGGCTCTTAGAAATATATGGATTTGTGTTAGTATAGTTAGAGAAACTACACAGAGGAGAATGAACTTTCCAAGAGGAATAGCATAGGCAAAAAAGCCAGCAGAGCCAAAGACTATTCAATACTTTTGACCACTTAAGTGAAGGGAATCAAGACTATAGTAGGACTCTGAGAAAGTAGGTATAAAGGCTTTGGTCAACTTCTGGTTGTCCTGGAAATGGGATTCCAACCATTATAATGAAATAAAATTATATGCTAATAAAGAAAGCAGTAATTAGAGTTGGAGCTGCACATAGAGCCCAGCTCTATCTTAGGAAAAGATCTGGGAGGAGCTGCAGTTATATTTTTGCCACAAATAAAGTCCTGTAGGGGACTATTAAAGCATGAAAGGGTCAGGTTGAAATAGCATACTCAAGGGTATCGCTATAGTGAGTGTGGCTTCTGTGGCCTCTGACCTGTGGCTGCGTTGATCCCTGTTCCTCTCACCAGTTTCTCCTCAGTGTAGGAAAAAGCATGCAGCAGGGGACAGGGAAGTTTTAAGATTGGTGTCCTATGTGATTAGGCACAGGGTTAAAGAGATCTCAGCCCACTCTCTCTCTCCCTTACTACGGAGTCCTGGATCCATGCAGAATGCAGAACACATCAAAAGTCAGTACATTCATTGAATCTTCACAACAACCCTGTGGACTACATTCTGCTATTAAGGTCATCCCCACTTTATATAGTTTACAAAGGACAGAAAGGAGCAGTGCAGAGATTAGCTCCTTGATGCAATTGCTGTGATTTTAACACATGGCACAGAGACCAAGGCAATGAGCAAGTGAATGACAGAAGGGACAGGATAATCAAATTGAGATAAAAATAAAATAAATTGAAACAAGGGGCAGAGGTCTCCCAGGGCTGAGTTCTACATTAGTCCCTTCTCTTATTGTGTTCTCAAGTGTGTTCTAATGTGCACACTAATTTGTGTGAATATATGATCTCCTGGTATCTGTCAGGTGCAACCCTTCTCTAGGCAGCTGAGAGCATTCTAGCTATTAATTTGTTCTCACCAGACCTGAGCCACGAGTGGAAAGTCCAGCACCGAGTGGGAAGTAAGTGAGTGGTAAGCTTCCCACGGTCTATTTGAAACAAAAGCAAACTGACTTCATACCCCTCTCTTTTCTGTGATTTCTCTTTTTCTAAAATAGTCTCCTTGCCTTGTAGGCTTTCTATGCTTGTGCATGTGTATATTGAAAATTCTGCACTCAGGTAGATACACTCCCCCAATAAAAGATTATTTTTCCTAATACTAATGTCCACTGATTGAACACTTAGGCCAGAGCATAGTATGGTTTGGTTGGTTCAACTCTAGGGAGCTGGCTTTGTAAATAAAGGTGTGATTCCTTGAAACCTTTGTGATAAAAGTAATTCAAAATCATACTACTGACAGTCATAATAGAAACAAATGCCTACTTACCACTCATGGCTCAGCTCTGGTGAGAACAAATCAATAGAGTAAACTGCTTTCAGCTTTGCAGAGAAAGGTTGTACCTGACAAATACCAGGAGATTAAACATTCACAGTGCTTAGGATCCAGAAGTGTATGTGTTGGGACATATATAAGGCAGTTAGGGAACACAGAATTCAACCCTGAGGGGTCTCTGCTCACTCTTTCTTTCTATTTCAATTTGGTCCTTCCTTTTCTTCATTTGCTCACCTCCTTGGTCCTCTTGTAAGGTGGTATAACTATGTCAGTTAAAAACAAGTTCTCTGTGTCAAGGTCCATGGTGAAACACCTGACATGAGAGTCTGCTCTGATCTAAGTTCTGCCATAGGTATGGACAGAGCATGGGGAGAACACAGTGGGTGTACAGGGTACAGAAGGGTATGCCTGTTTTTGCCTGTGGAAGTTTTGAGGTTGCCTGAAGTAAAGTTTAAAAACCGTTGTAAAGGATGAGACAGAAGGCAATAGATAGTGATGAGGAATTTTCAGGCTTCGAGCATATAAATTTTCTGGATGATATAGTATTTGGTTGCCATATCTCTAATAAAACTCCTCAAAGGAGAGCTAATTTTAGAAATTCTCATGGAAACCAGAGGATGCTATTACCTAGGTGTACCGGACAACCTTTATGGAAGCCCATGCCCTAATTTCTCAATGGTGACATTCTTCTTGTTCATGAGCATGTACTGGAGCCAGAGGGACCAATTCTCTATACCCAACTTTCTGCCCCCTAAAATAATGTTCCTAATGGATATTCAGCTAACTTCTGCAGTGAACATGTTAATTTTTGGTTCCTCAGCCTCTATTCCCTTTCTATAACAGCATCCTGATTCCCACTCGGGGAATTTTCCTCCATTATAAGCCATCTTGATAGAATATTGATTCTGGTGCCCAGTCACTACACTACAGAAACTAAAGGGATCCCTGGAGACCTCTGGTCAATTTTCTGTTGTCTCCATTCTGTATGGCCAATGGATAAGAATGTGTCCTAAGCTTAGCCAAGTGACCTTTCCTTGTAGGACTCTGAATCCTCTAAGTAGGGTGGCATGCCACTCAATGACTGATTATTACAGTGGCATCTCAATGACCAAGTAGATTCCATCCTGACCCTTTCTTGTTTCAAAGTCTGGTTACTCTGCTCCCATCTTAATTATGTTAAATCTTTGATCAGGAACTAATAAACTCCCTTCCCCCTTATGTTAGCTCAAGTTAGTCTCTATTGCTTTGTTCCACAGAACCCTAATTCTGCCTGAATCTTTCTACAAATACAAATACCACCATTCTGGAGGGCTGCTCGTTCCACTTCTGGACCTCTATATCTTTTCAAAGTTGTTGGCTGAAGATGAAAATCAGCTTCCCTATTGCTAGCGTCTGTCATCAGAAACTAGAAATCATGCTTTTGCATGATAGTCAGCGTAGCATCTGAGGAAGAACAAATAATCACCAATAACCACACCACAAAAGGACATCCCTTCTCCAACCTGGAAACCACCAGCCTCTTCTTTTCTAATATGACATAAATTTTCGGACCACAGAAATAGAAAATGTGGATCATTGATGGGCATCTTAATCCTCATCATGTGGCTCCAGGGAAGTTAAGAAGTCATCTCCTCTCTGGGTCTCTTTCACATGGCATTGCCTCAGAAGTGTGGATGAATGGTAGAATTCTTTTTCTAGGATAAGGCTCTTTTTTTAATTTTTCACCATTTATCTACTAAGGATTTCTATATTCTTGGCTAGTCTGCTCCCAATAAAAAGTATATTATCCTCTCTCCTGAAGTTGGAATAATTGGTATTTATCTTCAGAGAAACTCATCAGGATGCCAGACACTGATTACATTGAATTGAGCTCACAGAGGCACTGTATGTTCACTGGACACTGAGTGCGTGTGGCTGACTATGGTCACAGTTTCCTCAACCCTGTGTCTGACAAACCTCATGTCTTCAACATTTTCAAATAATCCAGTTACTTCTCCCCCTTCAATTGTTTCCTTTTCTCATTCTCACAGTCACTCTGAGTTTGTGATTCTGTATTCATTTCACTAGTACAGGAAGGCATTTGTGTGTATATATATACATTATACATACACATTAAATCTATATATATTCATGAGCAGTAGGCTGGAAAACCAAGTTTCTGTAAAAATCAGAGGGGAAACAAAGGATAGAGGTAGATCAATGCTCATTCCACTTTGCACTTCTTGTCTAATGCTCAAGGCTTCTCTTGTTTGCCTCCTCTCCAGGCTTCTCCTCCCCTGGCCCTACCCTCCTTAAGCTGTTTTTCAGCGAAGGAAGATGAAGGTCCCCATTCCCAGGGCAAGAGGTTCTATCTAGTACACTCTGCTTCCTTGTGATGAAGTTTCAGGGGAGCACCATGCAATACTCATCTCTCATCTGCTCATGCAGAGAATGAGGCTCCCACTCCCTCAGAATCTCTCCCTTCATCTCACCCTCTTGCCCTCCCAACCCCCTTTCATTCAAGCCCTTGTCATCCTCTGTCTCAACCAGTGTCTCAACCTGCCCCTCTCACCTTCTCCCTCCTTCTCATTGCCACTGACCACCAGCTCTGAAAATGATGCGGGGCCAAGCAGGCTTGAGCCAACCAGACAGGAACAGCACCTGGACCAGCGCCAGCCAGGTTCCTGGATGTGGAAAGTGTCCTGGACTGGCCTCTCCTCCCACAGCTTGGGTGGTATGCGACATTCAACTTGGATTGAGGAGAGATTGACAGACGGCACTGGATCCAGGCCACCGAACCTAGTCTGATGCAGATGAAATGTTCACCATTTTACCAGCTCACTGGAATTCTAAATGGTGCCAGAAGTCCAAAGACACAGCTAGAAACAAAGGGCAATCTAGCTCTTCTTTGGCTTCCTGTGTTGGGTTTTATTTGTTTGTTTGTTTATTGGAAAAAAAAAAGAGTTGGGCCAAACAGAAACTGGACCCCATATCTTCACGAACATACCTCAAGCTCGGTCTCCATTCAAGGGTCACAATGCAGATTTTTTTTTTTATTTAGGTTAATGAACAAAGAAATACAAAAGAAAAAAACAAATCCCAAATGGTGTGTATCCTCACTTGATTTTGCAATTCAGCCAGAATCAAGAAAACAGAGAGAGTAAGGGCCAATATTTGGGTGATATTTAAATAGATAAGAAACTAAAGGAAAAAGATGACATTTAAAGTAATGAAAACCATGACATGAATGTAAGTGCATTTTTAATTATAAAATAACCATTTTTCTTTACAGTTTAATGTTCTATAAATGAGAATCTTTTTCAAGTGATGTGAATATTTAATGTAGAGGCTTTAAATTTTTTCCCAGTAACACTTTTTAAATTGTTAGTATATTCTATAATTCATGTTATGTTGGAACTAATGAAATTTGGTAAATTCAATTTCCTGACCTTCGGTTCAGAGACCAGAATGTCATAAATCCATCCAGGGAAGCCTCAACTATTTAAAATATTTTTTCTGCCCCTGCTGATTTTTTCTCCTTTCAGAGGTGATTCTTTATGGCCTAAGAGGGCCAGGAATGTCCTCACTGACAATAGCAGTACATAGCATGTAGGGGTCTTTCACCCTATTACCTTTTCCTGAAAAATTACAGGCCCACTGCCACCACGTTTGAGCTCAACTCTGGCAGGGAGAGCGGAGCTGTGTCCCCGGCAAGCAGTCTTGTTCCTGAGAAACGGCAGAAGGAAAAGGGCAGGGGAACAGCTCCCTGACTGTGTCCTTCAGAATCAGCCCCACACCCAGCAGGTCATCTCATTCATTCCACTGCTGGACCTCTGTATTGCTTCAAAGTTGTTGGTTGACGATAAAAATCCATTTCCCTATTGCTAGTGTCTATCATCAGGAGCCAGCAGGATTTTCTTGTGCCACCTTTAACATGCTCAGATGAACTGAGTACTACTCCTACCACTAACATCGTGTTGTTGGCTAATCAGGTCCTACAGGTGGGACACAGGCCACTAGTGACACACAGAGGACTATACACACCACACAGAGCAGTAAATAACACTCAGCGGCATGGCAAGGAAACACTTCTGTTTAAATTCCTGTTCAAACCATGTCTTCTATCAAGGAGAAGAGTTCAGTGCGATGCCACATGCCCTTATCAGCCAACGCTTGGGAGTCTCCTTCCCCTTTTAACAGAGGGAAAGTAGGTCTCAGATTGAGAGTTACTGTTAGAAAACAGAATCCACCTTGAATTAGGATTGTGGGACATCGCCTCTCAGCTTCTTCGTTTCCTGGCTCCTCAAGGGAGTGGTTTGCTTTACCCATGCACTCCTGCTGTGATATGTCACTTTTGCCAGAGGCCCATAGCAATGTGGCCACCCAGTCTTGCACTGGAACCATGAGACAAAATAAACTCCTTCTCTTTATAAGTAACTACCTCAAGGATTTTTTTACAGGAATGCAAAACTGACTGATAGAACTGGCCATACACAGACCTGGCAAAACTGAAGAAGAGGAACACGGGTGGTTTTCATGCCACTTTGGGCATCGATACCTGACTCGATCCTGTTGCTTCAAAACTTCCTCAAAAGAAACTAGTATTCCTCCCTGAATGGGAGGCATTAATATGCCCACCACCAGTTATCAAAAATAGCCGCAGGCACTGTGACTTATTCTGATATCGTCTATAGCTCCCTATTCCCTTTGGCATAGGATTGAGCCTTATGGAAAAGCATTTCTAAAGGTTCCAACCACTCAGCTCAGGCAAATACCACCCTGCTGCACAAGTAACACACCCATTCATTGCCACCTATTTCCTCTTCTTCAGGTTCTCAAATCTGGAATGTGATTCAAAGGTCTCATTTCTCAGATGCCAACCAGAGTAAAACTTCTAGTTGTCCTTGTGTCAAGCCAGTTCCTGCCACTGCGACAACGTGCTGCACGCTCAAAGCACATGCATAAAATACTTTATTCCAACAAGACTTTGTTTGCAAAAGGAAGAGTAGACTGATTGAATACATTGTTCTACGATCATTTTAATTGTTACTATAATCTGATCTGTCTCTAACCAGCTAATCGGTATTTAATCGGTTGCTTAATTTTATTACAAAGCAGCTAGAAAGCAGCTGTAGCTAAACACTACATAAGTAAATAACATACATTATTATTTTTATTATATTTATGCACATGAGCTTTATTCTACTTGTGTCAAAACTATACCCACTTCCACTCCACTAGTACTTTGTTTACATTAAACCATCATTGTTCACTTGCGATGGTGAAACAGAAACATTTCTTTACTGCCAAGTGTAAGTTATATCATCAATTTCCACACGTCGCCTTTATTTGCCAGAGTCTAGTGATTCATTTAAATATTTACACAGTGTTTTAGTTACTGATATTTTTCTATTAATGAATGGTAGCAGTGTTTAATTCTCGAGAATACATAAATATAGAACTACTTCTGAAATAACTAAACTGAAATAATCCATGCATAAAAAAGAATCTGACTTGATCACCCCAAAGCAACTCCAAGCTAGATTTTCCACAAATACTTAGGAGAATGAGGCATATAAGAGCATTAATAAACCTGTGAGTGTTTTAGGAGATCTTGAGCTTGGATAAAATAGGTTCAAAGTCCTACGAAAGTATTTGAACAACTTATTTCAGTTTTTTCAGAGAAAAGTTAGGTCACAGAATCAACATGAAACATTGCTAAGTTCCCCGACACAGTTTTTGCCTAAAAGGGCTCGCTCGGATAACTGCAGCACTCTTTTTGAATTAAAATACCTTGAAGCTACTCTTTTAGATTGCTACCTATTTTTAAAAGATAACTTACTAGGAGCTCTCTTTTGTTTTTATCCGACTTTTTTCCTGTACTAGAATGGGGAGACTGCTTCTCTCTCCAGAGGAGGCCTGGGACAAAGGTAAGAATAGCTCCTGTCAGAGAGACCCTGTCCAGTGCCAGCTGCTCTACGCTTGCTGCATGGCCCAAGGCCATGTACTCCTATACCAGATATTTTTGTGTTGGTGTGATACTTAATGGGATAGTGACAGGCGGGTCCAGCCAAGAGGTTCAGCTACTCCTTTGGCTATTGGGGTCGGAGGCCTACCTTGCACAGTAAGGTCTCTCATCCTGCTCAGATTTATTATTCAACAAATGTTTATTGGGCGCCTATAGATGGTCAGGCATGGGATAGTCACCTAAAACATAACCCTGGAGGTCCAGTTTGCTCCATGAACAAGAGCATGCCCAGATTTTCCTTTAAACAATACATGCTCAGGTAGATATTTTCTGATTCAACCAATATCAAGCCAAGTATCATGGAAATATGTGACAGGACATTAAAGAAGGAAGGACCCCTTAGTCTAAGCTTCTCCTTAAACACGTAAAGAAAGAAGCTGTTATTTATTGATCAGCATAAAACTATTATCTGTATTTACACAGTATTTCCAGTTGTGAAGAACTGTTACAGATAGTAGGCCAAGGTCCTCTAACTTTCAGGTCTATACTAGACCAAGTCTAATGGCCTCTACCTGCCTGAATATCACTAACCTGGTCACTGAACAATTGGGACATCATTAACAGTACAAGATGATAAACAAAAGATGCCTCCACAGAACAAACTCTCCAGTAATTTGTTTTCATTCTTCTCCTAAGCCTTTGAACTGGTTCAACCCACACACCATAGTGAGGGTGGTCAGTGAAAACCACCTGTGTGCACGTGCACACATGGTGGGAGAATGGGGACATTTGGCTTGATTCTAGGCAGGCACATGGGGCACCCTTCCTTTGCTCCCCCATCGGGTCCTGATACGGCCCCTGATCTGTCTGGCTTCCAAGCTCTTAGGGGGATCTCCCCTTACTCACATGGCCCTCACTGCTCTGCCGAATGACTCACAAAGTGCAATGGCTTAGAGATGTTACACCCAGTCTGTCTGGCACCTCCACATGTGGGTCACCTCTTCATGTAAAGGAAAGATGAATCATGAACTTTCTGAAACTCTGAATAAGTCACATTTTCTCTAATCTTCATTTCCAAATCAAATGAATTGGGTGCCATCTAAACTGCCTTTCAGCCCTAAGACTCTATGGAGATACATATGTGCACTACCACAGAAAAATACATCTGTTAGAGAAGGCAAAGAAATACTTTCCCTTTCTCTAACTAGATTACTGGATTTCTCCTCCAAAAGAAACTTGACCCTGCTGAAACACACGCATGGCCTCTTATACTGTTATCAAGAACTATGCTTCTTGTATTAGCAGTTGAGGATAAATACTTGGTTAGAGAATCATTTTTAATATGAGGGCAAAGGTATATGAATCTCTCTTGTTTGTTCACATTTGTGCCATTTTGACAGCTAGGTCACCTGTTCCACAGTTGAAGAAAATGAATTTGAAGGGTGGAAAAAATTCACTAAATTTCAAAAATTTCTGAAAGAAGGGACTCTAGCTCTCTCTGGCAAGTCAAATCTATAAAACGTTTAACTGTAACTTCTATGAAATACTCTTATAAGAGCTTTAAGACTAGATGATTAAGTGCACGATACACAGATCACTACATCCACTGCCTCATGCTATGGCAGACATTACTAATCAGTCACAGAACCATCTCCATGGTGTCTATTCACAGTCTTCAAATGCCCATCAGTACAAACTTGCTCAGGCAGCTGTGGGTAGCATATCACACTTGGCATGAGTGATAAAATCTACATGAGATCCCTGGTTTTATGAGGTTGACCATACCTCCCTCACTACTATTGAGAGGATTAAGAGCTAAGAATACCATTGTCATTACTTAAAGTATAAAGGGGATGATGCCTGCAGGCACATGGCTCTGAACAGGAGTAAAGGATTTTAGCCCTCAAACTTTCCAAAATTTCTTTTCTTTTTCTTATCAATCTAAGATCCGACTTTTGTTTCCCCTATTCCCTCCTCCTTAATAAAGTATAAAGTTAAGTCATAGGTCCTCTGATTGAGTTCTTGCCAAATGGGTAGCATCTGAGTCTCACACTTCACAGAATGAGTGCAATCTGGAGAGGTATTTCATTATAGTGATGGAAAGCTGACTAAGAAGGTGGTAACAGAGGGACCAAAAGAATGGGGCCCAAAGAAAATGACTCAAAGTGAGTGAAGCTCAGCACAGAGGACACATGCAGGAAAACTCTCGTTCTTGAATGAAGAGGACGTTGTACGTGGAACTGGAAGTATCTATCTTGCCTATTCATACATTGCCTTTCTCTACACTCCCTCCTTCCTGTAGCTTCCAGTTTCATTTCCCTTCACCTCCATTTACTCTTCAGCTCCATTTTGTTCTTTGGAACGCGCACTCTCTCTCCTCTCTCTCTCTCTTTCCATCGCCTATACCCTTTTCTCAATTCCTCCTTGTAAGCTGTAGGCAACATTCCTCACCATCCTACTGGTCTCAATGGGCCAGTGTGGCAATTCTCAGGGCTAAGGAGCTAATAGTGCCTGGCCATTCAGCGTAGCACAGAGGGGACACAGCCAGCTGGTAGCAGGGGGCTCGGGGATACTACACAGCAGAGGCAAGGGCAGACCATTTGAGGGAAGGAAGTGATGAAGACAAAATCAGAGGTGAAAGAATTTATGTAGCTCCACAAATAGGATCCACAATGTTCTGGGACAGTGTCGCAATAAGACTGACAGGGAAACAACAGAGCAGAAGAGAACACAAGGCCATAAGGCAGGAAGTGCTACAGTTGGGAGAGAAGGAGAGAGAGATGTGAGGTCAGCAGGTGAAGCAGGAGCATTGATAATAACTGGTATCAGAACAGGGGATCTAGAGTGAAGTTGGTGCACATCAAGGGAAAAAGCCAAAACCCAGGCCATCGATGACCTGTGGCTGGGAAGCACTTGACACAGGAAAAGAGGTGGCTGATTAAATGCCAGTGGCATGTGAAGAAGTTAGCAGAGACTTGATTTTTCTTCAATTTTTTTTAACCTTAACATAACTCTAAAAACAGAATTATCATTTGAAACATTAAAAAATGTTAATTTGGAAGCCAAAATACAATGAAATGCCTATTTCGTGTTAACAATAACATGGATTAACAGCACAGAAACTTTTGTTAAACCTACCCTACTAGACCCAAAGGTCAGTCCCATCACAACAGGGTGCCTCGTAGAGTCATTCTCCTAAGCTACAGATTGGTAAAAAATCTAAAGACTGTCTTATATCAAATGACTGCTCCAAATGGTTACCTTGGATCAACAGAGAGTAAATACTGGCATTTTCATAAGGCAATTGCTATTTGGGAATAATCTAGCTTCCTGGAGGGATTGAAATAAAGCACACACCATTCATTTACCAATCATGTAATATTAGACACCAGGAATTTATCATTCACGGCTTATTCTAGAATCATTAGAGGAGCCATTCAGCTGCTCTGACATACCAGGTATGATGATGTAGGGAACATGATTCCAAGGGCTGACTCACACTGATGTTTCATTATTTTAGATGGAAAGTTAATGACCAGAGCAAACCACCAAGCTACCATAGTAAAAGAACTGCAATAAAAAAGACTGAAATAAATCAGAGATTTAAATGGGATATTTGTTTTAGTTATAGTCATTAGTTGGAGCTCAGTGATGGTACAAATAACCTACTCAGTAATTTACACTGATCCTAACAGCATTTTAAGTAATGTAATCCATTAATTCATTAAACAAGTGTTTTATTAGTACCTACTATGTGAAGGATACTCTGCCAGACATTGCAAGACACATTCAGATATAATAGAAATAATTTCTACATTTTAGAGAGACTTGTGGGTTGGGGGCTAGGAGAAGAAATCCTGCAGATATCTCAGACAAATAAAATATGATTACACAAGACTCTCAAGATCTCTGAACTGCATTGTAAAGCCAAAAGCAGGAACTACATTTCCCAGAATTCTCTTCCTGAACGGTTCTGAATGAAGACTGCCCAGGAGAGGAGAGTGAGAAGATGCAGAAGGAAAAGAGATGGAGGTGTATTCTCAGAAGTCAGACAAGTGTGCTGAAATGAGATCTTCCTTGCATTTGTACATAAGAAGAGTCCAAGAGAGTTTAATGCTCAGCAGGGCCTGCTTTCTGCATTGAAGCTAGAAGGTGTCTGTGTGTTATTAATACCTTGTCACTAACACCTCTCATTGCTGAGTCATGATCGTTGGAATTACCTTTGTCCAGGTTCTTCTGTTTCACATGCTTTGTTTCTTTGCATGTTGAGCTCAAGATCTGTTGTATGTATTATATATTACCACTTATCTGGATGCCCACAGGACTTGTTCACATCACGCCTCCTACAAACTCACCCCAGATATGTTGGTGAGATATGTGTTTGCTGTGTTGAATTTATTATATGACTGCTCCCATTATCAAATGTAAACAAAAGAAATTCTAAACCACTGCAGGAAATTTAAAAAAGTCACACCTGCTGTCATCATCTTTTAATTATTACGATGTGTCCCGATGTACTGGCTAGTTTCCTCTCCAACCTCTTTGATTCTTTTTTTCAGATTTTAATTATGCAAGTAATACACTGTTAGAACTAATAAGCAATTGTAACAAGGCTGCAGGATAGAAAGTTAGCATACAAAAGTCAATTATTTTCTTATAAACAAAGTGAACAATTGTAATTTGAAGTTAAAAACAAAATACTACGTATGTTAACACCAAAAACTCAAATACTTCGGTATAAATTTACAGAATATGCATATGATCCACATAAATAAAACTATAAAACTCCAATGAAAGAAACCAAGACTATCTAAGTAGAGCATTATCCACATATATAAATAGGAATATTGTCAAGATATCAGTTCTCCTAACTTGATCTATGGATTCAATGTAATCCCAAATTAAAAGAAATCCCAGCGGCTGGAGAGGTGGTTCAGCAGTTATGGCACTTGCCTGGCATGCATGAGAACCTGGGTTCAAATCCCAGCACTACTATATACACAACTAAGTGTCAAGAAAAACAGAAACCAGATGAATGAATAAATAAATATTGATTCTCTCTTTCTCTCTCTTGCTCTCTCTCATACTCTTTCTCCCACTCTCTCTCGCTCTCTCTCTTGAAGGAAGGAAGGAAAGGAAGGAAGGTAAGGAAGGAAGTAAAGGAATCCCACCAGGGGCTGGGCTCATAACTCAACGGTAAAGTGCTTGCCTAGTACGTGTAGGGCACTAGGTTCAATCCTTAGCAGTACATAAAAATAAACGAATAAAATAAAGATATTATGTTCATCTAAAAGAAAAAGGAAATCCAAGCAAACACTTTCATGAATATTAACACACCAATTCTGAAGTTGTATTAAAAGTCAAATACCCAGAATATTCAACATAATATTGAATTAAAAGAACAAAGCAGGGAGGCCTACACTACCCACTTCAAGACCATACAAAACTGTCATAATCAAGACATGTGGTATTTCTTCAGACCGAAGAAACAGAAAACAGCTCAGAAATAGAACCACAAAAATATAATGAAGTGATTTTGACAAAGGAGCAAAGGCAACCAAACGGTAAATTGAGCCTTTTTAACGAACGGTACTGGAACAACTGGACATTCACATGCCAAAAAATAAAACTAAAAAATAGAATGCAGACACTGACCTTTCGCCATTCACAAAAGTTAACTCAAAATGGATTGTGGGCCTAAATGTGAAATATGAGGCAGCAAACTCCTAGAAGACAACAAAGGAGAAAGTCTCCATCACAGGTGTGGCAATGATGTCAAAGATACGACACCAAAGGCACAATCCATAGAAGAAGAAATAACTGATAAGTCAGACTTCTCTGCAGAGCATATTGTCAAGAGAATAATAAGGCAAGCCACAGACTGGGCGAAAGTATTGTAAAAGACATAGCTGCTACAGAACTATTACCTGAAATATGCAAAGGAAGTTTAACAATAAGAAAATAACAACCCAGTTAAAGAGTTGGCAAAAGATGTGAATGGACACCTCACCAAGGAAAGATATATGGATGGCTAATGAGCATATGAAAAGATACTTGACATCAGATGCTATTGGGTACAAGCAAATTAAAACGAGATGTTGCCACTTATCTATTAGAACAGTAAAAATCCAAAACTATGACAATGCCAAATGCTGGCAAAGGTGTGGGTCACAGGAACTCTCATTTGTTACTGGTGGGAAAGGAAAACAATACAGCCATGAAGACTGATGGCATCTTACAAAGCTAGATGTACTCATCCCTTACAATCTAGTATTCACAATCCTTCCTTGATATTTCTCAGGAGTAGTTGAAATCTTACATCTACACAAAAACCTGCACAGGGATGTTTATAGCAGCTTTATTCAAAACTGTCAAAACTTTAAAGTAACTAAGACATCTTTTAATAATTAAATGAATGAACAAATTATGGTAAATGCAGACAATGGAATATTATTCAGCAGTGCTAAACTGAAATGAGCTATCAAGCCACAGGAAGACATGAAGGAACCTTAAATGCATACTGATAAGTGAAAGAAGCCAATCTAAAAAGGCTAAATAACATATGATCCCAACCACATGACATATTGGAAAAGCCAAAACTATGGAAACAACACAAAGATGTGTGCTTCCCAAGGGCTCGGAGTAAAGTGGGAAGGAAGCCTAGGGAACACGAAAGTTTAATGGTCATGAAGCTACTCTGTCTGAGATCATAATAGTGATTATACGTCATCAAGCTGTCACAGTTCGTAGGATGTACAATACACAATATAAAGTGAACCAGAATACAATCTAAGACTTCAGTTAATAATAATGTATCAAAATTGACTCTTCAACTGTTAAAACTAATGGCAGATGCTAAAAACAGAAAACCAGGGACAGTGATGGAGCACTTGGGCATGTTCTATACTTACCCCTCCCATCTGTCTATAAACATAAAATTGGAAAAAATGAAGTGTTTTAATTATTAAAAATCCAAGTAATTCTAGCATTGGATACACCATATGATCCAGCTATCCCTCTTCTGGGTATTTTCCCAGAGGAGTTAGAATTAGCACATTACAGTGACATAGCAATATCCATGTTCATAGCAGCTCAATTTACAATAGCTAAATTATGGAACCAACCCAGATGCCCCTCACTGGATGAATGGATCCAGAAGCTCTGGTATGTGTGTGTGTGTGTGTGTGTGTGTGTGTGTGTGTGTATAATGGAGTTCTACTCAGCTATTAAAAACAATGATATTGCATCTATTGGAAGAAATCATACTGAGCGAAGTTAGTCAAACACAGAGTCAAGGGCTGAATTTGTGGAGGCTGGACCTAAACCCAGGCTCAGGAGTAAAGTAGATAAACTCATGTTTTAGATCCATAGAACAAAAATGCAAAATGTTAATATTTATGAGATACAGTTGCAATATACTTCATAAGATATTTGAACAAGCTATGCTGTATACCTGTACAAAAACATAAATGTTTAATCCCATTGTCAAATATTTGGAAGAATAACAAGGGATGATAGGAAAGGAGAAAAAGGGGAAATGTTGGAACTAAGATAAAGAAAGGTACATTCCAAGAAGTTATAAATGTCACTATATATACTATAGCATATACATAAAAAATGTTCTTCATAGGTATAATAATTATGTCACTGTATTTGGGTTTTTTAGGAACAAGACAGTACCCAGAAGAAAGGCAAGGGATCAGGGGAAGGGAGGAAGGAGGTAGAAGGATGCGGGAGGGGGATATTGAACAAACTGTATTGCTGAATTGAGTGCATTTAAGAATATGTGACAACTAATCCCAACGTTATGTAAAACTATAATGCACTAATAAAAATAAATTTTAAAAAATCCAAGTAATTCATGATGACATTGTGAGAGAAATTCAAACCATTCACAAGCAAACAGATTAACACATTTAAGTACCAAGTGACGACTTCACACCAATCTCATTCCGTGGGATAAATACTATCATGGTTTGGCCTTCATGCCTCCAGTTTGCTTTCCAACACGCTTATTATTATAGCTATTTCCACTGAATTTTTAAATGTAAATGAGACTACTTCATACAAACTGCTCAAAAATTTTTGATAGTTCTTTAAGGTATCCACCAGTGACCATATCACATATTATTATTATTTTCTTAATTCAGGAAATATATTTCCATGCAGGTGATCTATAATCTGAAACATCTTTTGTCCTCCCAGGGTACTGCACATTGATGGAAATGAAGTAAGGCCTCTAGGATTGTTTAAGGATTGGTTAGAAATTGACTAAGTCAAGATGAAAAAGAATTACAACATTGAAATCTAGCTACATGGTCTGACAGTTAAGTTCTGGAGTAAAGCAACCCTTTGACTACACAGTTAGTATGCCAATGGAGGGTCTATTGTATATAAAAACTAATCTTTGCATTTTTGTTAACAATTTTAGCTCTTATGACTAAATACAAAGTGGGGATTGCTATCCCCATTTTAAAGTCAAGGAAGCTGACAGGAAGGTTAAACATTTGCTCAACATGATTCAACTGGTATCAAAAACTCAACCAATTATCCAAGTTCTATGGTGCCTCTCAAAAGTACCTTCTCTAGGGAGGAAGCAGTGGCTCAACAGTTACAGCACTTGCCTGGCGTGCGCAAGGACAGGGGTTCGAACCCCAGCACCACATACACAGCGAAGGTTCGGAGAAACAAGGACCACGTGGGGGACTGGGTGGAAATGATTCTCTCTCTCCCCCTTCACTGTCCCTCTCTCTTAAAAAAAAAGTATCTTCTTTAGGTAAGGAGTACCCAACAGGCCCTTTTCTCACAGTCCCAAATTGGCTGAAAAGGCTCTTTATGACCAATGGGGACAGGATTATACCCACATCTCATTGAATATCATGTGTCCATTGATCCCTTTCCTTAAAAGAAAAACATTTCATCCATGTATTTTATTTTTAAGGTAGAAATCTAAGCAAGGTCTTCACACAATCTGGTGCTTAGTTGCTTAGGAAACTGGTTTTGTCATTAAATAGAAGGGACAAAGACACTGTTAAATGAGAGAGAGAGAGTCCGAGGGGGAATGCAAAGCATACCCAGTATTTATATGAATTTCATTCATGGGAATGTAGCCAAATAAACATAATGCAAAGGGAAAAAGAGCTTTTTTGAGTGGGATGTGAAATAAATTATTAAGTCATACAAATAAACCTAATGTCAACACCTCAGACTAGGCTGACTGCATATGCACATTGAAACTCATACTTCATGAGGACTTCGGCCTCTTGCATTCTCATCTTTTGTTGTTCCTTTCTTTTTGGGGTCTTGTTTGTTTTGGTCCTAGGGAAGTCATGCCTGCTTTACACTGGGATTATTCATCACAGCAGGAAGTATGAAAAATGTGTTATTCCAACATTGGTAGTTGAAAACTCTGCCTCTGTAGTTTCAGCCTTTACCACATTTCTGAGCTTTGTGTTCCATTCTCATATGTACCTTTTCCATCTTATTGTCCCAAGAGACTCCTCTGCCCAACTGGGCAGGGATTCAACATTCAGACAATTCAGAGAGTAGCCCTATCCTGACTTGGAGATGTTGCTGCGGCTGTCACCTACCTTAACCTGTGGTGGAAGCAAAACACAGGCAGCCATTTCTTCCAGGAAGCCCATCTTTAGAAGCACTGCGAGACTTTGCCTGTATTCTTCAAAGCCTATATTCTTCTCTAGTGCCTAG
>PVKS010038465.1:0-17902 GCA_004027875.1 Aplodontia rufa
TTGCCACATATTGTTCTTCTGCGTGGAGCAAATAAGGAACAAGCAGAAGGTGGGGCCTTCTTTCAGGGAAGCACTGAGCTGAGCCTGGCGCCCTTGGCTGTGTGATGTGGCCTGGGCGATCACCCTCTCTGAATCTCATTCTACCATCCTCTGCCTGCCTGGAGAGTTGCTGCAAAGAGCTCATGGACTGCTTGGGGGCAAGGACCCCAAAAGAACCACAAAAGGGTCATCCAGGAGCCCCTAGCACCATCAGCTCTTGTGGCTTCTTTCACAGCCCAGAAAACCCTGCTGAAAACCAACTCTTTTGCACCTCCTTCCTCCCAAGGAAGTGTCTCCAGGAAAATCTCAGACGTGAAGCGATCCCTTTGCTCATCACACAGCTATAAGGAAAGGAATGGCGCATGCCTGGCTTAATAGGAAAGCCCGAAACACGTCAGCCCAACTCCTCTAGGAGGAAGGAACTGCCAGCACATTTCCTAGGTAAGGAGAGAGAGGCTCAGAGAGGTAAAGAGCCTGCCCTGAAGTCACACAGCTTTCCAGGGGCAACACCAGGATTATGATTCCAATCCCTGTGCTCTTAATCTCTAAGGCTGGCCTGGAAGAGCCACAGGGCCACCGAAAGAAAGGTCCCCTTAGAGACACACCTCTCTGGGACAGAGCTCTCAGAGCATTATAGCGTCTGTGGGGCAGAGGTCAGTCACAGAACCCTGGAGTATCTGAGTTGGAAGGGACCTAAGCCATCAATCTGACAAGCTCCTTTCTCACTGGACAGACTGAGAAACTGAGGCTCAGAGGGGATGGGACTTGCCCAAGGTGATTTAGGAAGTTCGGACTGCTCCTAGACAGTTCTCCAGGACTCCTCGAGCCCCCTGGGCTGGGTTTCGTCCAGAAGACCACCATTCCCAGGTCTGTCCCACTCAGCAGACCCCAAAGGGCCTTCAGCATCACCATGAACACCTTTTTCTCCGGTGGGCGGGCAGGGAGCTGCAGGGACAGAGCAAGTCACCATGGGAGGTGGAAGTGCGGAGGTGCCCCTCTCTCTAAGCACCTCGGTGTTTACCAGGCTGGGCCAGCAAACAGCTTCAAATGACAGGGCCCAGACTTGCAGGAGTCTGGGCCGTTATCTTCTGCAGGGCCCCAGCAATTTTGCGGTGGGCGCTGACCGCAAGGTGGACCCGTGGCCAGTGATTTCCCCGTTTGCAATCGGTGCCTGCGGGTACCCAGGGCAGGGAATGCTTCGGGGGAGTTCAAGGGACCACAGTGTCTGCCGCCTCTGGCTGCCGGGCAGGCGGGCTTCCGCAGACCTGTGTTTATAATAGAGCTTGGTCTATATTTTGGTTTGGGAGCCAAATTAATCATTGCTTACAATGCACGAGGAGAAAGCAGACATCACCTCACCGTTGCCCCAGACAGTCTCCCCATCCGGCTGAGATGCTATTTGGGCTCTGGGCAGGGAGGGGGGTCCTGTCCTTGCCTGGGGGTCCAGACATCAACGTCTGCTCAGACCTCGGCTGTTCAGCAGCCTCCACCTCAGCCCAGGTGAGGCCTCAGCTCACCTCGCCACCCTGGCAGCCCACCCCCAAGCCCTCCAGCAGTTAGCAGGGCAGGGGTCAAAGAGCAAGAAACACACACAGGTGGGAGAGTGACTTATGTGATACTGCACCAATCCCTGCACCTCTCTGAGCCTCAGTTTCTCCAGCTGGCCTGTCAAAGTGCCCTGATGGCTCAGAAGTTACAGGATTCTGAAATCTATGGCTGATCCAGAAGTGCCGTCCAGCAGGGTGCAGCCGGAGTCCAACACCAAGCTCTGCTTGGTGGCTTTTAAGGCAGGGTAGGGCAGGAAGTATAATTTCTATACGTCTCATTCAACAAACATTTGTCAAGGCCCAACAATGACCAAGACCCAAGGCGTCAGGAATACACTGAACAAAATCACCCTTACCTTCTAGAAAGGGGCGTGGGCATCAAGCAGATGAGGTGGGGAGGAGAAGGAAGGAGTGCTAGGAGGTGTAGCTGCCCCCAACCAGAGGGCAGCATTGCAAGCTGCCAGCAGGAGAAGCAGGGTTGGGTAGAGAGACAGGATGGGCAAGGAGAGATGCCGGTGGGAACAGGTCCTTCAGCAGAAGGAAGCCTGGATGAGGTCCCCCCAGGGCTCGTGGACCTGTATGTGCCACCCAGCAAGCATTGGCAGGTCTGCAGAAAGCAGGGGTCATCTCGGGAGCCTCGGTCACATCCCCCCACATGCTCCCCTATTTTATCTCAGCTCTTCACGCACTGTGGCCAACTTAGGAGGGCTGGTGAGCACGGGAGCCAGAGGGAAGCCAGGCTTTGGAAACGGGGCAAATGCATTTCAACCTGAGGATCAATTCCATACCATCCGTCACGTCTCCCTGGGGCAACGCATCAGGGCTTGTTAAGAAAGGTCCACTGGGGGCTGGAGCGGTGGCTCAGCGGTTACCGCGCTTCCCTGGCATGCGTGAGCACTCGAGTTCAAACCCCAGCACCACGTACACAATGAAGTGTTCAAGGAATGAAAGTTACATGAAAAACTAAATAAAAATTGCTTCTCTCGCTCTCTCTCTTTCCTCTTTCTAAAAAAAAAAGGAAAGAAAGAAAGGTCCACTGGGGACCTCTGCAAGGGGGAGGGGAAGGGAGGGCTGGAGCAGGGGGGAGCAAAGGTGGAGAGGTTGGGTTCTGCACTTCGTGCTCTTGCTGAGGACGCCAGTGAGTTGTCACCAGGCACAAAGTGCAGAGTCCCAAAGAGGTAAGGGCAGCTTGAGGGTCAGAGGGGAGCTGTCCCAGGAAAAGCTGGGACTCAAGAACAGAAGTAAGGGACGGATGTGTGAAGATGAGAGGGGAGGACATGGCATGCAGAGGCAGAGAGATCCGGGACACGCAGGATCCGGTGGAACGAGGGCTGCTCAGCCTTGCCCTGGTTTCCTTGACTTCTACCTATTACACGCTAGTAGCACCCCACTCCTCCCAGGAATGTCTGCACCGAAGCACTGAGCTGTGTCTGGCACCCTTGGCTGTGTGACTTGGCAAGGGCAATCACCCTCTCTGAATCTCATTCTACTACCATCTTTCTGTGCCCACCCCCTCTAACTGTTCCTGGAGGGCAGAATCACTCAGCTAAGAACCACTGATCTCCAGAAAGAGTGCAGGAGAGTTAGACCAGAGACCCCATGGGAGTGTCACAGCCCCCTTGGCTACTGCTGGGTGGTTAAGTGGTAACTACTAGCAAGGTGACCGAGGGACCAGACAGGCGAGACTTTCTTCAGCTTGCCCACCATGTGCCAGCCAAGTGCTGGGCACTGGGGACAGATCATCTCGTCTAACCCTCCCAACCTAGGGTGACTGAGGCTCGGCAAGGGGAGGCCGCTCGCTCACACAGCCACAGAGGCCCAGAGCCTGGGCTCCATCCAGGGCCACCTGAAATGAGCAGGTGGCCCCTTTAACCTGATGGGCCCCATCTTGATGGGGAAACTGCTGCCATCAGTCTTGTGACAAAAGGCCTGGGGGTCAGAAGAGACCTGGGTTCGAACCCCGGCCCTGCTGCCTAGTGACCCATGGAAGGTATTTCCGTCAAGCCGGTGGCCCTCGACCCAGGTTGCACCTGAGAATCATCAAGGGCTTTTAGGGCCACTGAGGCCTGGCTCCCACTCACAGAGCAGAATCCGGGCTAATCACCAGGGGGTTGGAAGCCACCACTGTACAATGTCCCCTCCCTGAGGCCCTCGGCCACCTCGCCTACCACCCAACAGCAGCGTCAGCGCACAGCCTAGAGCACATGTGCGTATTTACTGACAGACGGGAAGAATGCGTGTGTGCATGCGTGAGTGAGGGAACGAGACCCTTTCGGACCTCAGTCTTCTCAGCTAAAATGGGCAGAATATGCCTAAGCCTGGAGGGGAGAGCCCCGTGAGGAGGGCCAGCCCAAACTGCCTCCTCTGCCACTTTCTCCACGGCCCTCCACCTGCTCAGGTACCTCCACCTTCTCTCTTCTCTGTGTGTCCCCATTGCCCCAAGGGCGCGAGCTCTGGGAGGCAGGGACTTTGGTCCACCTGTTAGGCTTGGTTTCCAGCACCTAGCAGGGATTCAGTACGTTCTCCTGGAATGAATGGACATCCTGGGTGGACGGACAAACATCCAATACCTAATGAAGAGTCGGTTCCACTCATGTCACTTCGTCCCCAGGGCTCCACAGAGAGGATGAGAAAAGTCACAGTCCAGTGTCAGGGCAAAGCGGCCCCTGTGGTCACTCAATGCGGGTAGGGAAGAGATTGCTGCTGGGACCCTTCCAGGCTCGGGTGTCCAGGCCATGGGTCCTCCTGCTGGACCACTGGTCAGAGGGTCTGTCTCGTGGCCTGAGTTGCCCCATGCTCTACCCACTGCCCTCCGTGGGTGGGTGACACCAGCCTGTCCCAGGACCAAACTCCTGCGTGTTTGCCTAGGCCGTAGCCAGAGAGGAACTCGGAGCCGGTGGCTTTGCCAAATAGCTTTCAGCTGCACCAGGCTCTGCCTTGACCAAGGAGATGCCTCTCCCTGCTCAGGAGCTGGTTCCTCTGTGGACCGAGGGCAGGGAGCCCCGGAGCCCTGCAGGAGCTGGTCCGAGGTTGCTTCCCCATTTCCCACCACCCCGTGCAGAGCGAGCCCACCGCAGGCTGCATTACGAGCAGACACTGGACGGAGCTGTTCCACTCACGCCTCGTCCATCAGGAGCCAGTGCCCAGAGGGAAGCGCGTGGGGAGCAGGAGCACCCCAGTGTTCCCTGAGCTAGGAAAGTCCAGGTTTCCCAGCAGACAGACCCTGTGGCCTCCCATCTGGGGCCAGCCTGAGATATGAGGCTCTGAACGTGGACAGTGGAGAAGGGAGGGGGCATGATCTCCCAAGTCCCCTTGTGCCATGGGGACCCTCGGAGCAAGGGCGGGTTGGAGCTAGAGACACCACAGCTGCCCATATGAGATGGCCCAGATAGAGGGTAGCTGGGGCCACAGGTGGGAGTCAGGGTGGAGGCTTAAGATCCGGCCCTAGGCTCATCGACAGTGGGGGCTTTCTTGCAAACAGTGATCAGTCACCCATGGGCCTGCAATGTGCTGCCCATCTCCTGCAGCCTTGCTCTGTAAAGGACCCATGCTGGGCTCAGCAAAACCCTGACGTGCATATGACGCAGGGCTAAAAATAACTAAGCTAAGATGGGCTGTGAGCTTGAGCAGGGTGGAAGCCGATGGCGTGAGGGCTGGGTGCTCCAGGAGGACTTCCTGGAGGAGAGGCAAACAGAGTGGTCCTGGGGGATGGAGAGGAGAGCTGGAGATGTCAGAGAGGAGGCAGTCCAGGGAGGCTGTGCACTAGAGACCCCACCTATAAAAACTGGTACACTTGCTCCCAGCCTGAGTGTTTAGACATGTGGCTACTCGAGCACACAGAAGATGGGCTGGACGGGCCAGCGCAGGACGGTTGGGAGCAAAGAGTGCGGGCCCTTCACAGTCCATCCCCCTGCATGCTCATATCAGCAAGAGACAAATGCCAGGCTCAGAGAGGCTGCTGAAATGCCCAAGGTCACCCAGCCAGGAAACAGCAGAGGGAGGGGAGCAGAACCCAGGTCCAGCTGCAGCAGAACCCACCGCTCAGCCTCTGCTCCTGGCCTTGCTCCTGGGTCACAGAGCCCCAGGCCCTGGGGGCTCACTGTCTCCATCTTTGATCGGATGAGGGATTCACAGGCCCAGGGCACTCAGCAGAAGAGCCAGGGCGAACACAGCTCCCTCAAGCATCCCCGAGGGTGGCTTCTGGGAGCAGCCATACCCCACGGAAGAAACACAACAGACCAGGAACTTCTTGTCACACCTAACTAACCATGGTGGGGGGACCCACTCCACACCAAGGGACCCCCTCCTCCCAGCAAGCACAACCCTTGGAAACCTTGCCATGTGCCCTGTGCCCTGGGCCAGATCCAGGGAGAGCAGGTGGCCCACGGTGCCCCTGCCTGAAGACCCAGCTTGCTAGCAAGCCCGTCGGCCACCAAGCATAAACACCAAGATGTACCTTTCGTCCAAGAGGTCCTGGATTCCCGGAGAGCCCAGGCAAGCCCATGTCACCCTGCAAGACACAGACACAGAGGGTGAGGTTGAGGTGGGCGCAGAGACACTCACTGCATAGGAAGTGTGACCTCCAGTGGCCACCTGTCTCCACCTTCCTGTGGTGGTTCAGAAGGCCTCAGCGGAGACCCAGGGGACACCAAGCAGGGTGACTGCAGCAGAGCAGGCAGTTCCTGGGCTCCCCATACCACTCACCAACTCCACTGGATCCATATCAGAACTGGGTCTCAACAGAAGGTGCTGTCAGGGGAGTGGGTCCTGATACCAGAACCGTGGTCAAAAATGAGACCCGCAACAATCTGCTCTCCCGCCTCCCTCCAGTGCATCTGATACTGCCATGACACCTGAGAGCAGTCGCACAGGGGCAGGAGAGAAGCCCAGGCCCCTGGGTACAAATTCCAGCTCTGCGGTCCTTGTGGGCCACCCCCTCCCCATCTAGGGCCTCTGTTTTCTTATCTGCAATCTGGACCCATCTGCCTGGCTTAGCAGGTTGCAAGGAGGACCAGATGGGAGTATACGTGGTCACTGTCCTGGATCCAGGTCACCCAGGACCTTGCTGAATGGAGAAGTGGCAGTGGGGATGTGAAGGGCTAAGCCACTGGCATGTGCGGGAACACAGCAGGCTGGCTTCAGGAACAGCGCTCTGGATGTCAGGGTGGCTCCTGGACCATGCCCAGAGGGAAGCCGGACAGTCCCAAGCATTCCTTCCTGGGCACGAATGTGTGACCTTGCTCGGAGCTCTGGGCTCCCTCTCGCTGCCTGTCTTGTGTTCTTCAGGGAGGGACAGAGCCCTTTGCTCAGAGTTTTGGAGCTCTGCGTCTCTGGCCAGGCCCTTCCACCCCCGGAAACCACAGGCCCAGCTACTCCCGTGAACAGCCTCGGGGGCTTGGAATGCGTGCTGGAAGCCTCCTGGCCATGGGCTGCCAGGAAGCTTCTGGATGCCAGGATCACCTCGCAGGCCCTGCAGAGAGCCACTCAGGGCATGCCCCAAGCTGTGTCCTAGGTAGTCTTTTCTCCTTTATGAGTTGAACCCTAGGAGCAGGCAGGCAAAGTGGCTACGGGACCGGATTGGGGAAAGCTGAAGGACTTCAAGGAAAAACCAAACCGCACGGACATTCCTAGACTCTCCCCCTCCTGCCTTTGCCAGAACGGCCTCTGCCAGGACAGTCCCCGCAGAGGGCAGCGGTGTCACCACAGTCCACTCCCCCTCTTCCCTCAGGACTGGGGGCCCTGGAACCTACCTTTGCCCCATCGAGGGCCTTTCCTGGTGAGAGCCCTGGGTCCCCTTTCTGACCCTGAAACAAAAACAATTCTGCTTTGTCCACCAGGTCATCTGGAGAGCGTGCCTCCCCCAGACTCAGTGGCTCCGATGGCTCCCATCCATCTCCCCACTCACACCCCCAAAGGCTCCAAATCCATTACTCCCCGGCCCCAACACCTCCATGGCTCCCACTGGCTGCATGATGGCAAAGCCCAAACTCCTCCTCCCAGGGTCCAGTTTTCATCATCTGGCCCCAGCCATCGGGGTCCAGTCTTTGCTCTGACACCGCCAGGCCCACAGAGTCCCTTGGCTCTATCACCAAGAAACAACCTCTGTCCTGCTGCCAGGCCCTGGCTCGGGCAGTCACCCTCCTAGGAAGCCAGTCAACAGCCGTGACTGGAATGTGCCTCCCAGCTGCAGAGGTGACCAGGTGCTGTGCATGTGGGGAGGACGGCTCCCTGCCGGGCCCCTGAGGGGCTTCTGGGTGTCAAGTCTAAGAGGCGCTGTGCTTCTTCTCAATTTTCTAGAATGTTCCTATTCACCTCCTTGCTCTCTGGTCACCTGGCTGTGCTAACAGCCACTTTGCTACATCTGTGCACAGTCCACCTCCCTAGAATCCCCCTCAGCCTGCTGAAGTGGCAGCTGAAGGGTTATCACCCCTATGCTACATTTAGGGAAACTGAGGCCAGGAGAAGGAACTGTCTGAGGCCCAGATGAGGCACTGGCAGAACTGAGACCTTGTGACCCCCAGACCTGTGTCCTGGGGTATCCTGGGACCCGGCGGGTTGGAATAGCAGGTCCCTCATCAGAGGCAGGCACTCAGCTCCTTGTGTGAGGTCCTCAGAAGGCCCCTGGCTCCGGGAGTTCCCCAGCTGATTGCCCCTCGCACTGGGCCAAACCTGATTAAATTACTCAGGAAGCTGCCCGTGGAAAGTCCATCACTTCTAGGAGCTCCCAATCCCTGTCCCCTCAACCCCCACCCAGTGGAACCCTCACTTCTCTGAGCCTCAGTTTCCCTTCTTTAAGGTGGGGACCACATGGACGTGCACATGCGCGCGCGCACACACACACACACACACACACACACACACACACACTGGCTTTTCCCACTTTCCTAGGCAAGGCGCCAGTGGGCTAATGGCCATGACACGTGGGAAGGGTGGCTTGGCCAACTTTACCTCATTCCCATTTGAGTCCTTTCCTCCGTCGGAACTCAGACCTTCCAAATCCTGACTCAGTCACACTTCATGGGAAATTGTCACTTTCTGAACTGGAAGGAGCCTCCAGAGGGAAAGGAACAGGCTTTTGCTGCACACCTACTATGTAACGATACTGCTAGGCATGCAATCTGTGAACTCGCTTGTATGGTGGTCCAGAGAAGCTGGTCACAGCCTGGGCTGAGCTGGCCGGTAGAAGGCAGAGGCTGACTGGATGCCCAGGCTCCCTCTGATGACAAAGGCCTCATTTGCAAATGGGAAGGATGGATATTTCTCCCACACTCCATCCCCACCCCCAGCAGCTCCAGCCCTCAGCCAGTTGCTCCAGGTTGAAGGCCAGCCCTTCTTTGCAAGGTCACCAGAACGCACACTCTGTCTACCTGGGCCCGCCAGGTGGCTTCTGCAGAACTCATCAGGATCTACCTGCACTCGGCCGCTCTCAGAGACCCCTCTCCCCAGCATCTCAGGAACCCAGCTCTGTGCCTTTTATATCCACGGTGCAAGGCCAGGTCTAGGACTCCGAGGATTCCCATAGCCAATAAAGGACAGCAGCTCCTGCCTCCCATCCTGGCCAATCTCAGTCTGCAGCTGATAGAGAAGCTGGACTAGAAAGTTCACGGGAGTGGGTCTTCTTGTATCCTATTCCATCATTTTACCAAGAGGGGAAACTGAGACCCAAAGAGATAATAGACTCGCTCCCTGGCCCTGGGTGCTGGCTTCTTCATGGATCCCACAGCCATTACACCTCGAGGTAGAATCCCTGCCCGAGGCAGACCAGGAACGACAGCAGCACTAGCACTTCCTGAGCGGTCTTCTAGGCCCTGCAATGAGCAGTAGCTCCTTTAGTTCCCCAAGCCTGCGGGGGCAGGCTAACACATCCCCACATTACAGAAGAGGAAACTAAGGCAGGGCAAAGCTACATCACTGTCCAAGGCCAGACAATTAAGAAGTGGGATTTAGACTCAGGCGGCCTTGTTCCAGAAGCCAGGCTCCTTACATGTCAGCACACTGTGGCGAAAAGCCATGCTCCAGTGATAAAGGGGAGACAGGGGCTGGGGAGAGCTGGGCCCAGGTTGCGTCAGTTCTTGCAGGGAGTCCCAGCTGGGCTGAAGCTGGAGAAAGACAACGAGAAGCCAGCCAGATGAAGGGGCGGCTCAGGGATGGTGAAGTATCCCCTGGTCAGGAGAAGGGTGACTTCTGGGATGGAGAAAACTATATACCTTCCCAGTCAGTCTCCTGCAAAGGCCCCAGTGATTGACATAAGCATATATATCAAGTCTAATGAATCATTTACACCTTGGTAAAGACAACGGTCCTGTCCCCAGATGTATTTCTGCAGCCAGCAAGCCCAGCAAATCACTTTCCCTCTCAGAATGGTATTGGTGGACTACTTTGTGGAGTCTTAACAGGAGTAGAAGACCAAAGGAACAGTGTTGGGCTTCTTTCCCGCAGCACAGTTTGGAGATGAGAGAACAGAGGACTCCAGGTGGCTGAGGCCCAGAGAGGGACTGAGAGAAAAGAGGAGTAAATCACAAATTCTGGGATGAAAGCTCCCTGTATAAGAGACCTCTGATCTCAAGTACCCAGCACAGGACTTGGTCCAGAGCATCATAAAATAGTCCACAAATAAGCCAATGGGAGTCTCAGGAGATGGCAGTAGGACTGGGATTGAGTCAAATCTGGCCCAGTCCAGGAACTTCCTCTGTAGGTTCCCACAATCGCTACTCATATTTCATGAGTTTAGAAGTTCTGGTCAATGCAATAAGACATGAAAAACAAATAACATTTACCACCCCTTCAGGAGAAGGAGAAAAAAGTATGTCCTTTGCAAACCAAATGAGTGCCTGTCCAGAATATTCAGGAAGACAGACAAAATGCCAATAGAACTAATAAAATAAATCACTGAAGGGGACGGTCATAGATTAAACACATAAATATAAAAATGCAAAAACCAGAAATTCTCTTCAACGGCTGACAGCCAGCTAGAAAATATAACACAGAAGAATGTTCCAATAATAACAGAAGAAATATAAAATGTCTAAGTATAAACTTAATAAGAAATGTGCAATTTCTTATTAAGAGATTATGCAATATAAACTATAAAGGCTTACTAAGACATGTTTAAAAAACTAAACAAATAGAAAGAAAAGGTTAACATTTTAAAGATGCTAATTCTTCACAAATTAATACATTTATGCATTCAATACAATTCCAATAAAAATCCCAAGAGGAGTTTTTTTATTTGTTTGTTTTTGTTTTTAAGGAAATTAAGATGGCTCGAAAGTTCATCTGACAGGAAAAAAAAAGAGCCAGAATTATTTCAAAAGAAGTTAAGGGAGACATAGTACAAAGATAGTAAATGTCAAATAAAATAGCATTTTACTAATATATGAATATACAAACAGAGCAATGAAACATAATGGGATGGCCATAAGTAGTCCCAGTCTATCATATAAAAATCAGAGGAGGAAAAATTGCTTAGTAAATGGTTAAACATTAGAGGGAAATTTATGTTGGAGCCCTACTTCATACAACCCCCCCGAGATTAATTCCAGATGGTTTAAAATTTTTAATAATACAAATGATATTGTGAAATGACTAGGAATAAAAATGAATACTTATCTGATCTTCAATGGAAAAAGAATTTCCTAGTATAAAAACAAAGTAGGGCTGGGGGTGTAGCTCAGAGGCAGAGCGTGTGCTCAGTAAGCACAGAGCCCTGGGTTCTGTCCCCAGCACCAAAAAAAGAAAAGAAAAAACATACATTCACCTTTTGGTAGGCCTCCCTCTGCAAATTTTCTGACATACAATAAGTCCCTAATAAGTGTTAGCTGTTCTTGTTAGTTCAAAGAGAAGGATAATACTTCCATTTGTGGAAATCATCGCGAATACTCTTCATAGGCAAACAACAAATTGGAGAATTTTTGCAAGGTCGGCGAAGTTTTAATAACCTAATATATAAGCTTAAAGGAATATTACAAGCCAATAGCAAATGACAACATCCCAACCCCCCAAATCAACTAATTCATAAATGGTGAAATTCAAATGAAATAGACCTAAGAAACATATTTATCTCATAGACAGTCAATGAAGTAAAAATGATACTGAATTATCTTCTTTTAGTGTTAGCAGCAGCAAGACTTGGTTTGACCTTTCTAGAAAGTAGCTGCTAATGAATTAATTGTCCGCCACTCATATGGCTATTATGTGCAAGGATTGTTAAAAACTATTCACATATGTTTGCATATATATATGTTGATGTATAAAGACAGACACACACACACACACAGAGCTTAATCCTCAGAACCATCCTATGAGGTTGAACTCTAATTGTCCCCATTTTACGGATGGAGAAACTGAGGGCCTGTGATTGTAAGTGACTTGTCCAAAGTCATCCATCCACCTAGCAAGTGTTGGAGCCAAGATTCAAACAGACATGCTGGCTCTCGAGACCATGCTAGCAACGCTACTCTTACAAATTTATCTAATGAAATAATTAGCCCCACATTTATCTACAGTAATGTTCTTCAAGATGTTACTTGTATATTAATAAAAAGAATTTTTTTAAAAAGGAAATCAGTTCCTAAAGCATGGGATGTTGCTGTTGGTAGGGTGCCACGCAGCCATGAAAGCCCGTGAGGGGGAAGAGACTAATGACGGGGAAGGTTCGCAGGGAATGTTAAGTGTGGAAGGCCAGACACCAGCCTGGGTGCAGGGAATCCACACACGCTCACAAGGAGTGAGGCGAGCCCAGGAGCTGGGGTCTCCACGCCTGGGACTCACGTATTGGATCCAGCATCAGGCACTGGGATGCTGGCTCTGTCACCTACTAAAAATGTGACCCTGGGCAAATTATTTGGCTGCTTTGAACCTTAGTTTCCTCCCCCATAAAATGGGGTGATAACAGCTGCTGTACGGAGTGTAAAATCCCCCAGCCGTGCCTGGCCACAGCTGCTCAAAGGTGCTCCAAGCTTATCACCGGGCGGGACCAGTCCTCTCCCTACCGTCTGGACTTTTCCACACTTGCCTTAATGAGCACATCCTACCTCAGGCATCAGGGAAGGGGAGAGTCAGGCAACCCACAGAGCAGCCTCCATGCCATTCGCACCAGCTCAGCCAAGCTCAGCTGGTCACCAAGACCTACCCCCTGCCTACCTGTCCTTGAGCCTGGAGCCGAAAGTAATTCTGGCTAATTCAGTGCAGAACCCATGAGTCAGACCCTGAGCCAGACCTGGACCAGCAGCAGCTGCCTGAGGGCTCTGCCCCTGAACCCCCCAGGGCAGCACCAGACCTTCCCAAAGTTCTCAGGGCAAGGGAAGCCTATGTGGCCCTCACAAACCTCCCTCAATCATGTCACCTCCCAGAACTCTTTCCATGTCTTCCTGATGCTCCTGGGATAAAGTCCAAAAATCTACCAGGCCTGCTGCTCTCCCCTGCCTCCTCCTGTCCTTTCACCTTGTTACTTGCTGCCTTTCAGAGCTTGGTTCGACCTTCCTGCCCCCCAGAAAGGTGTTCCTCACCTCCCAGGCTAGATCAGTCCCCATGGCATGGGGTTTCTGAGCAGCCATGCCTCTCCCGTGGAGCTTGAGGCCTGGATCACGGCGAAGTCTCCACCTATTGGTGTGATCAGCTTGTTCTCTCTTGCTCACCTCTGTGCTCCACAAAGGCAGGAATCAGGCCTGTCTGCAGCCCTTGTAGAGATGGCCCCTGGCATGGGTTGACAGCAGACCCACGGGCCAGTCCTGCTTGACACAGACAGCTCAGGACAACCTGAAGTGGCAGCTACTCGTACCACTCCACATTACAGATGAGGAGACTGAGGCATGGGAAGACACAGAACTAGGAGGTGACAGAGCTGCGATCTGAACTTGGGCCATCAGGCTCTACAGTCAGGGCTCTTAACCACTGTACTTTTCTGAAGTGGTGGTTTTGTGCCAATGGAATAAATGCATCCACCCAGGGACCCACCCCAAGCTGCCAGGGTCAGCCACCACAGCCCTCCTAGGGCCCGGTGTCTCCGCCTCACTCTCGAAGTCCCCGAATTCAACTCTGGGAGTATACTGATGAGTCCTCCTCTTGCTGGATATGAATACAGTGTGAACAGGTACATGGTACCTGGGCACAGAGTCTGCTGAAGCCAGGTCTGCGTTGGTGCACAGTGAAGTCCCCCGTGCAGGGGACCCGGAGGACCCAACACAGCCCTTCTGCTGCTGAGCATGGAGCCTCAGCCCTTTGACCTGTTACTCCTCCCAACCTCAAGAGGATGAGTCCCTATCTCTATTTTTTCTACCTTTCGTGGTCCTCCTCAACCCACCTATCTCTCCGACCCTTGAGGCTGGCAGGGGACCTTCATCCCACAAGACCATTGGTCCTAGGGATTGGTCTCCTAGGGTGGAGACCGTGCTAACAGTGCCTGCACCATGGTGAATCCAGCCCTGTGCCACCAGGCAGGCCCTGTCGGTTTGGTTGATTTCTCTTTCCACAGCACATAGTAGGTGCTCAATGATGGATAAACAAATGGGTGGTCCCAGAGGCAGGTCCGGAAGCAGACACCCCAGCACAGGGCCAGCTCTATGATCCCACCAGGTCACCTCCCAAGGGCTCTGATGAACAGCAAGCACCCTTTCTGCAGAATCCCACTCTCAATTCAGTCTTGGCCAAGCCACCTTGAGATCAAGGACAGCCTGGGGCCTCCCACCTGACTGTTCTGCCCTGGGGCCACCTCTGCTCACTCCTGAGCTGATGACCAGGTGCCCAGGCAAGGGCGTGACATTTACCTTGCATCCACTGGCTTTTTATACAAGACCCAGTGGGAGAAATAGCCTCTACTTCCAGTGAGTTCTCTGGAACCCTTATGTTACATTGCTGGACACTCACTCTCTGCATGGCCTGGGGCCAGTCAACCAAGAGCGTGCATGAAGCCACTTGACTCTGCCCTTGGGTTAGCTAAGAATGACCTTGGGGCTTGGCTGATTAAGCTGGAGTCCTGTCTCTGAGGCAGAGTCCATAAGTACCAGCCCCAGGGGGTGGCAGGATTCACCAGCTAGGGACCAGCCTCGGCAGCCACACCCAGCGCTGCTTCTCCAGATGCAGAAGCAGCTGGCAGGCCCCCTCCTGCATGGCACCAGAAGCAGCTGGCAGGCCCCCTCCAGCATGGCACATCTGTTAGTGGGCTGGAGTGGCTGCTGGGAACCTGGTGCTGAGCACCGGCAGTGCTCAGAGACTGAGTAGGGCCAGCCTGAGCCAGAGGGAGGAGCTGAGAGGACACAGCAGGGGTCAACCTGGGAGCAGCAGGGGACAGTTCAAGAAGGGCAAACCCAGCAATTCAAAACAGTTGCCAGTCCTCAGTATCTGGATACACTCATAGCCTCAGTGAAGCAGAAGTCTCCCCTCTCTCCCTGCGCCCCTCTTTCCACCTGACCCTTGGTGCACGTTCCTAGACAGTTTTAATCTGTCTGTGTCTCAGCTTCCCCATCTGTAAATGGGTTCAGTATCCCACACTCAACTCTTGGTCCTTGTGGGGGTCAAATGACATAAGCCAGGTAGTGTGGGCACAGTCCTGTACACAGTAAGGGCTCACTAGATGGTGGTTAGCCTTATCTGAACCCAGAGCACCCCAGGCGGCTGCTGGGCACTGGTCACCTGAAAGCCCCATCACTCGCCTCCCAAGGAGGGGCCCCAGCCCAGCCTCAAGAGTCGCAGTCGGACAGGAACCGAGAGGGGCCAAGCCCCGAGCCCCAGCTGCAGCTCTGGGCAAGGGCTCTGCACGGGATACAAGGCCATATATTTGCATATCCAGGGCTACTTACACGTGGTTGATCTTTGCCCACTCTGGGAGGCAGGAGAGCTCAGCTTTGGAAGATGCTCACCAGCTCACTGGCCTGGGGCCAATTAAAGGTTTTCCCAAAGTCGTTGACCTTTGTGGTTGCATTAGCAAAAAATGACCTTGGCCTTGGGCCAACCAAAGCCAAGGGGTGCTCTTCACCTGGTCATGCCACAGTGGCACAGATGGGCTGGGAGGTCTGAGCCAGGGACCCCTCTGCTCTTCCTGGCCTGCTCGCCACACTCCCTCTGCACAGTCGCTATTCTTTAAGCTTCTGAAACTGTGCATCTCCTGCCCCTCTTCCCATATCTCCTGCCACTCCTGGGACATCTTTTCCCGTGACCTAGTTATTGAGCTGTGTACTCCACCTGGGCAACATGATCCTCTGCCCGAGCTCCAGGAACAGCCCAGGAGTTCAGCAGCTAGGGTTTCTTGTGTCAAAAGAGCCCCAGTCACCAAAGCCTCACTAATCCTAAACCAAAGTATTCTAGGAAGCTCCCTGGGGCGGATGGCATTTCTGTGTCCCCCATCCCCCAACCAGCCTCCGTCTCCAGCTCAGAGTGCTTCGGAGTTCCAGAATGTCTTTCCATGAATGACCTCCAGCTGTCTCAGCTATAGGTTCCCAGAGGCAACATAATCTCAGCACCTCTCCTGTGGTCCAGATTCAGTCACCCAGGCTAATACCAGGGAGTCACCATTTCTCCCTCCAGCCATCTGCATCTGAACAATCCCACCTCCCTCCCCATGTCACCCCTGATCCCCCTGTCTTGGCTCTGGTCCCAATCCCAGTCCATCCGGCACTTGGCATCCAGTGATCTTTCTAAAGCAGGACATTTAAACGTCCCTCCGCAGCTCTGAAATGGACGCACCTCCCCAGCATGTTTTGCACCGGTAAACCTTGTGCTATTCAAAGCCCTCCCTGTGCAGCAGCAATCACTGTTCTGCCTACCCCACTTTGAGGTTCCATCTGCCTTTCTCCCTCTAATCTCTCTCACCGTGCCTCAGACCAGCACAAGGCCAGCACTGGGAAGGCGTCAGGGTGTCCAGCCTGGACGGGAATCCTCTGCAATGACCCTGAAGCCCTGCCACCGGAGGCCCTGACCCCAGCACCCACTCCGTGCCACATCTCCAGACCCCATGGCAAATACTTACTTTGGCTCCAGGAGGGCCGGGCAGGCCTGGGTTTCCATAAGGCCCAGGAGGACCCTGAAAGGGGAAAGAAACCAAAAGGTGAGAGAGAATAGGAGCCATGCACTTCCAACAATGCCGAGCACCTCCTTTCCACCAAAGCCAGCACTGTCAAGGCCGCTCGCCCTCTGTGTCCGGCCCCGCACGAAGACTTCCAGTGTCTTTTCTCATGCCACCCTATCACCGCAGGCAGTAGGTGCCAGCATTACTTTGGAGATGAGGAACTCAATGCTTACAAAAGTTTGTCACTGTCTCAGGTCACTCAGCTGCTAAGCAGCAGGTCCGGACTCTCTCAGCCTGGCCCCATCTGCGCTTCCCAGATCCCGCGTGTTTGGCTGTGCTTCTCTCCTGCTTGCCCAGGCCCTTCTTTACTCGCCACCTTGGACATTCTCCTCGCATCGTGGGGATGTCTTGCCTGGCTGTCCTTCTGACTAAAACCACTCCTCAGGGCCTGCTCAAAGGCCACCTCCTCCAGGCACCCAGCTCAGGACTCCTCCAGCCTAAAGAGGTCTGTCCACCCTTTGGACTCCAACTGGATGTTTGAACCAGGCTTTGGCGTTCAGAGCATGAAGGCTGCACTTGCTCTTCTGGACAAAGCTGCATCCCTGTGGCCACTGCACATGGCCAGAGCCCCCTGAGGCTTCAGGGCCCTCTAGCAGGACCTAGAGAATCCAAGAGCTTTGGTCGAGAGCTGCAGAGCAGAGCTGTGACGAATCAAGTATGGGGTCCTAAGCCTGCGGCTTCAAAATCCCGTTGTTCATGGCAATAGAGTCCCCTGGACAGCTGGGTCCTGTCTTGTCCACTCTCTCCAGCAAGAGCCCCAGCTGCATTCTTCCACATAGCAGCACAAACCTCAGTCAGGCAACAACCAAGGGTCTCTACCCAGCAGGGACAGTCTGGGGCAGCGAGGGTGTAAAGGGGCACTTGGAGGGTGCCCGCTGGGTGACACTAGCCTTCGTCCCAACCCCTCCTGGCACACGGAGGTAGCTGGACAGACTCTCTCTCTTCCCTCCTCTGTGAGGCCCACTTCCCAGCTGCAGCCGGTCACATTCCGACGGAGGCACCTCCCTCTTCCCTTCCTCGATGCCTGGACTGGGACCCTCCCCTTCCCTGAAGGCACCAGGAAAGGAGAGTGTCCAGAGCACACAGGGCCTGAGGAATCTGTAAGTGCTGTGTGTGACCCTTCATCCAAAATTATCAGCCAGGCCGCCCCTCTTGAGAGTCCACCAAACACCGAATCCTGGCAGATAGATGGAACCTGGACGCGTGGATACCTGGTCCCCAGCCTCAGTCTCCCCATCTGCCCTGTGAATGACTG
>PVKS010038466.1:0-17903 GCA_004027875.1 Aplodontia rufa
CCCCAGAACCAAAAAAAAAAAAAGGCGGGGGGGGGATCCTGGAGCAGTGGCTCAGTGGTTACAGAGCTTGCCTAACAAGATGCAGGTTGGAGCCCCAGTACCACGTACACAACAAAGTGTCAGAGCAACGAAAGCCACATGAAAAACTAAATAAAATTGATTCTCTCTCACTGTCCCTCTTTTAAAAAAAAGAAAAAAAGGATAGAGATGTAGTTCTGTGGTAGAGCACTTGCCTAGCATATGTGAGTGTGTGAGGCCCTGGCCAACCACACACAAGGAAAAATAAATAAATAATAGAAACCTAAGCAATAGATATGAGTTACATAATCACTGGCCTGGTCCCTGGCACCTCATGCATGTGGTCCTGTGTGTGTCAGTGACTCAAATGAAGCTGCTAGAAGAGAGAAGTTGTAATTCTACACTCCTCTAGACTCTAGATAAGTAATTCTCAGACTTGCTTCCCTGCATCCTCTCTCAGGCACCTTGTTACCGTAGAGTGCTGAGTCAAAATGAAACTGACTTCGGTCCACCCACAAGCAGGGGTTCCCACAAGGGTCAGCCCACATAGCCAAAAGAGAATTATTATTTAGGGTACCTCTGATAGCCCTCAAGTACTCACTGAGTTTGTGGACATGAATTAGAAACTTCTTACCTCACTAATCAGTCATTATTATATCACTGTGATCATCAGTGAGAATGTCCAGCAAAATAATAAAATAATGAGGGTTGCAGCAGAAGCCTTCTTCTTCTTTTTCTTTGGAAACAGGATCTCACAAAGTTGCTTAGGGCCTTGCTAAATGCCGAGGCTGAGGCTGATCTTGAACTTGTGAACCTAACCTCCTGCCTCAGCCTCCTGGGTTGCTGGGATTACAGGCATGTGCCACCAAGCCCAGCTGAAGCTCTTTACCACCCCCAGTATTGGGGATTGAATCCAGAGCACTTTGCCACTGAGCTATATCCTCAGGCTTTTTTAAATTTTGAGACAGGCTGACCCTGATCTTGCAATTCTCCTACATCAGCATCCTGAATAGTGGGGATTATAACTGTCCACCACTGCACCTGCCTTCACTTTTTCCTTTTTTTTTTTTTTTGGCAGCACTGGGAATTTAACCCAGATGCACTCAACTACTAAGCTATATCTTCTTCAGTCCTTTTTAAATTTTTTTTTTTTAAAAAGGAAGAGAGAGAGAAAGAAAGAGAGAATCAATTTTATTTTTTTAATCTGGCCTTTGCTTTTCCAACACTTAGTTGTGTATGTGGTCCCGGGGTTTGAACCTGGGACCTCATGCAAGGCAGGCAAGCACTCCAACTGCCAAGCCACCGCTCCAGCCCCCCATTTTCAATTTTGAGACAGTCTAATTGAGTTTTTATGGTTGGCCTTATGTGATCCTCTTGCCTCAGCCTCCAAAGCCATGCATTACAGGTGTACACCACCATGCCCAATTTCTCTCTCTCTCATTTTTTTTTTAAAGAGAGAGGGACAGTGAGAGAGATAATTAATTTTATTTAGTTTTATATCTGGTTTTCGTTGCTCCAACACTTAGCTGTGTATGTGGTGCTGAAGTTTGAACCTCAGTCCTCGCTCATGCCAGGCAAGCGCCATAACCGCTGAGCCACTGCTCCAGCCCCCTAATTTTTCTCTTAGTCTTAAGAAACCTACTGGACTTATTACCTTAAAAAAAAATATGGCAGGGACTGGAGCGGTGGCTCGGTGGTTACGGCGGTTGCCTGGCATGCACAAGTACACGGGTTCAAACCACAGCAACCCACTAACGCAACTAAGTATCAGAGCAACGAAATTCATGTGAAAAACTCAATAAAAATTGATTCTCTCTGTCTCTCTCTCTCACTGTCCTTCTCTCTTTGAAAAAAAAAATGGCAACCTAAAACTGTAGATGGCCTCAGCCAAGTCAACAATAACCATGAAAGCAATGTACAGGTTAGCAAACATTCAGGATAAAAACAGGAAATCGACCCAAGGTCACAGGAACACTGACTATTAAGGAGAAAAGACCTCTGTGCAGATGGATTTACATCAGGAAGATGCTGGAATTTTAACAAGAAGGCTGGATATTGAAAGTCAAATTAGGATGGATTTTACACAGCCTCATGGTGACATAGGCTGTTCAGGCAAAGATCAAGCCTATTGGCTTTAGTAGGGTGTACCAAGGAAGAATGTCCTGCCAAACAAATGTTCTCTCTCTTTCTCTCTCTCTCACACACACACACACACAAATCAAATCTTCTGAAATTAGGAACCCTTATCACTGATCTCTGCCTTATAACCAACTTCTCCTACATCATGTTTAATACTTAAAATACAATCCTAGAAGGGCTGGAGTGGTGGCTCAGTGTTGAAGCACTTGCCTGGCATGTGTGAGGACCTACATTCAAACCCCAGCACCACATATGCAACTAAGTGTTGGAGAAACAAAGGTCAGATTAAAAAATAAAGTTGATTCTCTTTCCTCTCTTTCTCACTCTCCTGCTCTTTATTTTATTTTTTTAAAGAGAGAAGGACACAGAGAGAGAGAGAGAGAGAGAGAGAGAGAGAGAAAGAGACAGAGAGAATCAATTTTTTATTGAGTTTTTCACATGGCTTTCATTGCTCTGACACTTAGTTGTGTATGTGGGTTGCTGGGGTTTGAACCTGTGTACTTCGCATGTCGGGCAAGCTGCGTAACCACGTAACCACTGAACCACCACTCCAGCCCCTCCTGCTCTCTTTAAAAAATAAATAAATAAAAAGTCCTAGATATCCCCAGTATAGCAGAGTCCTTCCATTTCTCATTGACAACAGTTTTGATTACTAGAATGCTTCATACACACATAAGGATTTACAGGTCACAAACTTTCTGATGTATATCCTTTCCTTCTCACTGCTCCTTCACATGCTCAGGGAAGTAGAGAAAATGACATCTGAATTTGAATGGCATCATTTTGTAGATGAAAAAACTAGAGTTCAGAGGTTGCATAAACTCAAGGTCCTATACAAATAAGGAGGCAAAGTCAAGTTTAAGCATTCTAGTCTGGTGTTATTTCCCTAAAAAAACGACCACTAAGGGGCTGGAGTGGTGGATCAGCTGTTGAAGCACTTACCTGGCAAGCACAAGAACCTGGGTTTGAACCCTAGCACCATATACACAACTAAGTGTCAGAGAAACGAAGGCTAGATGAAAAAATAAAATCGATTCTTTCTCTCACTCTCAAAAACAAACAAACCCACTAAAATTCTTCAAATCAGTGGGGGGAAAACTCTCTCAAATCCCTCTGCTATAAAACTATAATCAGTCTGATGCTCCCAAAGACTGCTGATAATTACCAATAAGAAGCTGGGCTGTTGCAGGTGTGGGAACGCCATGGGAGCCTCCCGTGGAGAGTCAAATATGGTTGTCTTAGGAAACCACTGTGGAAAAACAAAGATGAAATCTCAATATCTGCCATACAACAGAATGTTATGCAATTTTCAGATGCCCATGAGAATATCTGTGTAACTGAACACATGCTGCACTGCCAATGTCCATGTTTATAGAAATATCATTCTCATACAGTTTATGATAGCCAGTTTCAGAGCCAAGCCTGTGGTAGTAAATCCTTAAAAACGTTTATGTAGCACTTACTAGGTGCCAGGACTGATTCTGAGGGCTTTCCATATATTTCCCTCATTAAGCCTCAGTAACAGGCAGAATTCCAAAGAAAGTCCTGCAAAATTCCTATCCTTTTGGTTATTCAACCATTATCTAGGGACTGCTATGAAGGAATTTTGCACATGCAATTCAGTGGACCTTAAGATACAGAGAAGTTGGGGCTGGAGCAGTGGCTCAGTGGTTACGGAGCTTGTACACAGGTTGGAATCCCAGCACCATGTACACAACAAAGTGTCTGAGCAATGAAGGCCACATGAAAAACTAAATAAAAATTGATTCTCTCTTTCTCTCTCTTGAAAAAAGAAAGAAAGAAAAGATACAGAGCAGTCTGAAGATGTTAAGTCCAAAGAACTGCATTCTGCCAACAACTTAAATAAGCTTGGAAACAGATTCTTCCCTAGAGATTGCAGATAAGACCAAAGCCACCAACACTTTGGTTTCAGCCCTGTGATACCACAGGCCAAGAATCTAGCTGAACCTGCCTGTTCTTCTGACTATATAAGTGAGATAACAAATGCAAGGCATTTTAAGCTGCTAAGTTTAAATCAATAGCAAATACATACAAACAACCTGTGAGGTCAATACAGATGAGGAAATAGGCAGAAAGGCAGTAAGTCACTTGCCTCCACCCAGCTAGTAAACAGCAGAACCAAGAAATATCTAATAGACAGGTATGTAAAACACATCACCTGTACTCTGTACAGTGAACAAAGGTAAGAGAAGAGTAAGCTCTGCCAAGAGAATCTTTGAACGGGCTATCAGAAAATTAGGAATGCGGCCGTCTCTCCCTCTGATGATAGCTCACATTCTCCCTTGAATGTTCTTTCCTAAATAAACCTTTGTCTGTGACTATGAAAAGAAAAATTAATGTACAGCTCATCAGATTCCTACCTTTCTGTCCGACCTGGTTAGAAACAGAAAATAACCAGACAAGGACTAAACAAAGAGGAAGCCAATGGGCTAGTGACAGCCTTCCTGGCAAAGCTCTGCTCAGCACACAATTAAAGGCGCTAAAGTGGCAAGTTGCGATTTATGTGGAGGGAGGCTGGTTGGGTACGAGGAACTTATGTATGCAGTTGAAAGGATACTCGAATCTTTACCACTTGGCAAGAGGAATACTTCCCAGGCTTTTTCAATTCGTAAATTGTACCAGCTATCAATTTCGGTGTTAGGAAAAACTGAAATCACCTCAGTCCTCACCTACTTGTTTGAGAGAACACCGTGCGCTACTCCCATACGATCAAAGCACCATATAATTGTGGAGTGTTTGATAAGGGCAGAGCTTCAGCGGTGATGAAGGGAAAGCATGTATTTGCTCAGAGGAAGCTTTCACAGGCAGCTGCTGAAAGATTGTAGCCCCAAAGTATCAAACCTGGTCTTTCCAAGAGGGACAATGATTCCTACACCCATGGCCCCCACATTACACCCCTCTGCATGCCGTGCACCAAGAGTTCGCTTCAGAATCTTGCCCCTTCCACACCCACTTTCTTCAGGAGCTGGTTCGGACTCTCGTTTTAGGCACTGGGTTGGAGGCAGTCCTCAGCGTATAGCGCCATTGCCAAGACCTCCCTCTGACTTCTAAGTAGTAGTACAGTGCCTCGTGTGTTGCTCACACATATTCTATGGAATAAAGTATAAAGAGTTCCCTATAACAGAGGAAAGAACTGAGGCCCGGGGAAGTCAAACCACACAGAATGGAAGGGTCGGGCCAAGATCGAACCCGGCTCTTCCTTCAATACCGTTTGTTGAGCCTATGGCTCAGCTTTTGACTAGAAACTCTCCTTCCCTCAATCCTATCAACGGACATTAACAGAGCCCCTACCGGGAAGGGGTGCGCGGGCCGCGCAGGAAGGTGGAATAAAGGTATAGCCCAGGAGAATGGCATGAAGGCGCAGCCGGGGCCTTCCGCTGCCCCGCCGGTCCGGCCCAGGTAGAGTGGTGAGGGCCGGGTCCAAGTCCCAGGGCTCGCGGAGGAACGGAGTCGGCCTCGGCAAGGGCTCGAGGAAGACGACGACGTGCGTGGGGTTGTCTCGCGCGCGTCTCCCGCCACTCACCTGTGGAACCCCTAGCACCGCCCGCCTCAGAGGTGGAAGCCGCCATTCCGCCACCAGTCGCCGAAATGTCGTCATCAAAATGCGCTGTGAATTACGCCCCCTGGCCGAGCGGGAAAAGTGCCCCTACCTCAAAAGGCGCATGCGTAAACCGAAGGTCCGCCAGAGTTTGAGGCGTGTGGAACGGTGTGGGGGTGGGGGGGTCAGCCTCTGAGCGCGTGCGCAGCAATGGCATCTCGCGCCTGCATTTTATTCACAGCCAAGAGTGCGCGTGCGCGTGAGAAAAGGTCATTTACTAGGACCCTCCAGGACCATCCCCTAGTGGAAAACCTGCGCAGAAAATACAATTACACACGACGTTTAAACCCCCCCCTTCATCCAAGACGTTTGTTGAGCGCCTACAATGTGCCAGATGCTGCTCTTGAGTGTTGCTACCTAAGTGAGCATAATCAGTGCAATCTATTAGGGAAGACCTGATTGTAACAAGCGGATCTTTGCGTTCCATTGAGGAAGCCTTTTACGCTAACACACTGCCTGGTACACCGTTGGCGCTCAATAAATGTTTAGGGCTCAAATAACTCCGTGAGACTGCCTCAGGAGCCAGCCCTCTTGGCTGAGAAGTTCTGGTTGGCTCTGCAAGGGAGAATAATGGCTGGCCGGTGCCGGTAGAGGGCGCTGTGGGAACGCCTGTCGGGCTGCGACCTGGCCGGGTCTGGGCCCCGGCAGAGTGGGAAGGGTTTGGGCGCGCTCTTTCCCCTCCGCAGCTTTCATGGCGGCGACTGGCGGCGGTCCTGGACTCGGGGCGGCCCCGGGTCTGGAGGCTGCAACCCTGCAGAAACTCGCACTGCGACGGAAGAAGGTGCTGAGCGCCGAGGAGATGGAGCTGTACGAGCTGGCACAAGCGGCTGGAGCCGCCATCGACCCCGACGTGTTCAAGTGAGCGGGCTCGGGTGGGGGCTTCTTGCTCCTCCGACCCGCAGACACCCGGGCCCACTGATATAGAAGAGCCTGTGTGGGGTCTCCAGGCAGGTTGTCCTGGTTGCCACGCAGTTCCCACTCTTGCCAGAGCAGGCCTGTCCTGTGATCACTGAGCATCGCATTTGTTCTTGCCAGGATCCTGGTGGACCTGCTGAATCTGAACGTGGCTCCACTCGCCGTCTTCCAGATGCTAAAGTCCATGTGTGCGGGACAGAGGCTGGCAAGCGATCCCCAGGACCCTTTGGCTGTGTCTTTGCCCACATCGACCATGTCGGAGACCCGAGGTCAGAGGTGGGCCCCGCGCTCCCAACCCCGTTGCGGGGGTGGTAGGGCACAGCCCCAGCTTGGCCTTGAATGGCCATACCTGTTAGTCTCTTGTCAAGACCTGTAGGTCCATCCAGAGGCTCAAGGGCCTGACTTGATTGCCACCCTTGGGATTGCACTTCCAGCTCAAGTGATTGCAGGCCCTAAGGTGTTCAAAACAGGCTGGAACTCATCTTCCCACCTCTTTACTCATGCCTTCATTCCACAAGCATGGGAATAAAGAGGGCTTTGTTACCTGTCCTGGTACTAAATCCTCCAGGAAAGAACTCAGAGACCAGGGCAGACTCTCCTTTGCCTGTACCTCACCCTGGCCTGGGATCTGCGAGGGGCCCCTGGTTATGTCCAGGTGCCTGGCCAACTGAGCTTCCCTCCAAGTATTACTGGTCAGGAGTCACCTGAGTGCCCTAGAACACAAAGTTTGAAGGGTTTTCTTACTTTCTTGATCATGACTGGGGGTGAACAGAGGCTGGTCATGAAGAGTATGTTTCCATGGAGTCACTGGTCCCTGCTCATCTTCCCTGTGTGCTGCTTTTGTCCTCCAGTGGCTGCTAGGAATCTTCTGAAAATGCAGCAGGGAAAATGAAAAGAGGTCCAGGCTGGCTTCCTACCTGAAAGCACTCAGGACAGCCATAGAGACATCCTGAGGGCGGAGGGGAAAGCCAGGTCCTTGTGGGGAGTAGTGCCAGGGCCCTGGAAACTCATATACCTGTGTTGGGAGAGGCCACAAGCACTGGCATCCAAACCACCTCACTGACCCACCCTCTGTCTGCTCTTTTTGTGTCTCTCTCTGACTTCCAGAGGCCTCCTTTCTCTCTGCCAGGAACAGTAGCCCCCCTCCAAGGCCCTCATTTTCCTCTGTCCTACGGCCTGCAGCCTCTCCGGTTCTGCACCACCGCCCAGCTGTCATGCACTCGCCTCTCTCTCCAGGGCTCCCTGCTTCCCTCCGGTTCTCTTGCTGCTTGTTCTCTCCTTTTGCAGGTTGCATTTATTGGCTTATCTCTGGGGGTTGGTGTGCTCTCTTGTTTCCTTGGAAACTGCCAATGGCACCTATGAGGCCAGAGCAGTTTTGAACTGCAAGAGCAGAACTGTTCAGGCCATCCCTCCTTTGCAGCTTAGAGCCAGGCCACTCTTTGTAGCTCAGTTTACTAAAGATACAGTATTTCTAGAACGTGCAGTCGGGCTGGTGTCAGGGAATGGGGCCAACACCTCTATGCCCCTGATGGGTGAGACTTGTCCACTGTGAAGGACTCCACCCCAGGGGGAAGACAGCAAGTTGAGGAGCAAGGATGAGGCAACATGATGTACTGTTGGGAATACAACTTCAGGTATGAGAAGCACCTCAGCTTCTTAGGTGCTGTCTCCTACGTGCTGGGTAGGAGATGGAATAGATGTCATGGCTTCTCCCAGCCTCCTTGGCAGTACCAAAGTGATGTAAGCTTTTTCCATAAGTCATATTTGCTGTCTAAGCCCCCTTTCCTCCCTTATTCCTGGGCAGGGGTACCTTTTGGGTATTACTAAATGCCCAGAGCCAGCGTGTGAGACCTTGGGAGTGCTCTGGTAACACCCTCCTCCAAATCCTCCCCGTGTTCCCCATTTCAGGGCTCCAGCTACTGCCTGGAAGTCTGACCCAGGAAGGGTGGGGAAGGGCCAAGGGACCAGTCAGGGTTCTATAGGCTGAAATGAGGAATCACTGGGCAAGTTTCCAGAGGGAGGGAGAAACTGGGAACAGGGTCTCTTTCACTTGAGGAGACATTGCTGGTCAGTGACCATCGCTGGACACTGATTGTGGTCAGTCAGTGATTGCAGGTATTGGGCTTAGCTCCTGATAATGAAGGCCCAGAGGGGAAATGAGATGGCCTTGCTTGGGGTCCAGTGAGAAAAGTGGTTATATGAACCGACAGTGAAGTGATGGAGATGGGAAAACATGTGGCCTGTCCAGTGACAGAATCCTTCACAGCCACTGTAGTAGCAAGAGTTAAGCAGATTGGGCAGGAGGGGCCAGTTGGGCAGGGCCTCTGCAGTTCTGCCAGATGGTGTATGGAGGGGGCTGAGTGAGGCGAGACAGAGATGCAGGGTGCCAGTATGTGTTGTGTGTTGCATCCAGCCACTGTAAGGAGCATGGCCCGACATGGGGCAGAAGGAAAAGGGAGAAAAAACAAAGAGTCAAGAGGTATGTGGGGACTAGGCACAGACAGGGAGGGGAGGATCAGGGGCACTGTGTGAATGAAGGCTCAGCTGTGTGCCGTGGTGCACACCTGTAATCCCAGAATTTTGGGAGGTGAGGTAGGAGGATTACAAATTTGAGGCCAGCCTCAGCAACTTAGAGAGACCCTGTCTCAAAATAAAAAGGACTGGGGAGGTAGCTCAGAGGTAAAGCACTCCTGGGTTCCATACCCAGTACCCCCCAAAAAATAGAAGAGTGGGGGCTGCCAGGGAGTGGGGAAGAAGCCCCAAGCACAAAAACAGGAGTAGCCTGCAGTGCTGGGATCTACAGGGTTGTTGGCTTTTAAGGAATCAGTCCTACAAACATAGTCTAGGCTCCAGTCCTGGGAGGACATGGAAGTCTTAGGAAGGTGCCCAGCGGGGACAGAAGTTACCCAGTGGGATGGCTGGTTGATGGGATGAGAGTACAGAGGAATGAGGCAGAGGTAGGGCTGCAGCCAAGAGGGTACCAGATGAGGTGCAGAGATTTCTGAGGCTAGTGTGTCATAGCATTCATCTACCCAGACCTTTCAGCCACCTCATTAATGACAAAATCTGTAGTGAAATAAATAAGGATAATGGTCAGTGTGATCCATTTGGGATGACAGTGGAAGTTTGGGACCACTGAGGTTCACTTGCCATAGCTTTCCCCACAGAGCTCAGGGTATGGAGTTGTTCTAGGCCATGGGCCAGAGCCCTGCCCAGGTGCTTACATCTGTAAACCACAGCAGGTAAAATGGAGCCATCTGGATTCCCAACCATCCAGGTAGCCTGCAGGCACTCATTCATGCCCAGCAGAAAAGGGGGAAAGAAAAGACCTCAGAAGTGCAGATGGGTAATGTTAGTCACAGTGAGGGTCTGCAGTCATTGAAGGAAAATTAAATTTAGTGGAGTGTTCTCTGATTAGATTTAGGGATACAACTCATTTAGAAAATATGTACCTTAAGAATATCTAGAGTGAAGTTTGGTGAGTCCAATAAGAAAGTCATGTGTGGCTAGTGCATCAGGGCACACTGGATATCAGAGAACTGGTACAAAAATGAATGCAACAGGGCTGGAGCAGCGGCTCAGTGGTTACGGCGCTTGCCTGGCATGCATAAGTACATGGGTTCAAACCCCAGCAACCCACGTGCACACTGAGTGTCAGGGCAATGAAATGCATGTGAAAAACTCAATAAAAATGGATTCTGTCTCTCAAAAAAAAAAAATGAATGCAACAGCTCATGAATATACAATTGTCCCTCGGTATCTGTGGGGGATTGGTTCTAGGACACTCCCTTTCCCTGAGTACCAAAATCTTCAGTCCCTTATATAAAATGGTATAATGTTTGCATATAACCTATGCCATCCTCCCTTACCCTGTATATACATACATAAATACACACACACACACACACGTATTTACCTAACGCCTCTTTAAAGTGATTTTGTGTGTGTGTGTGTGTGTGTGTGTGTGTGTGTGCGGTGCTGAGCATCAAACCCAGCCTCATGCATGCTGGGCAAGTGCTCTGCCACTAAACAACACCCCCAGCCTGTATTTATTTTTTTAGTGATGAGGCCTTGCTATGTTGCCTAGGCTGGCTCTGAACCCTGAGCTCAAGAAATCCACCCACTTCAGCCTCTGGAGTATATGGGACTACAGGTGTGTGCCACCATACCCAGCTGTCCTGTATACTTAAAATCATCTCTAGAATACTTAATACAATGTAAATACTATATAAGTAATTATTATATTATTGAAAGAATCATGATAAGAAAGTCTATACATGTTCAGTATAGATGCCAGTTTTTATCCAATTTTATTTTTATTTGTGGTGGTAGGGATTGAACCCAGGCCTGTACCACTGAATTGCATCCGCAGCCTTTTTTTTTTTTTTTGGCAGTGCTGGGGAACAAACCCAGAGCCTTACCTAGGCTAGGCAAGTGCTCTGCCTCTGAGCTACATCCCCAGCCCTTCAACCTTTTTAAAATTTTTTGTTTTTGAGATGGGGTCTGGTTAAGTTCCCCAGTGGCCTCAAACTTGCAATCCTCCTGCCTCAGCGCACCTAGCAGCTGAAGTTAACAGGTGTGCACCACTGTACTGGCTATTTTAAATGTTTTCAGTCCAAAATCAATTTAATCCATGGATGCAGAATCCATAGATACAGAGGGCTGACATGATATTCCATACTTGGGGTTAATCAAAATACTTTATTTAGGGGCTGGAGTGGTGGCTCAGGAGTTATGGCACTTGCCTTGCATGTGTGAGGACGTGGGTTTGAACCCAAGCACCACATATACAATGAAGTGTCAACGAAAATCACAGGAAAAAATAAAATAAAATTGATTCTTTCTCTCTCTCTCCCTCTTTTTTTTTTAAAAAAAAAAAAGGGGGTTGGGGATTTAGCTCAGTGGCAGAGCGCTTGCCTAGCATGCGCAAGGCCCTGAGTTCAATCCTTAGCCCTGAAAAAAAATATATATTATTTAGCTAGGCATGGTGGCGTATGCCTGTAATCCCAACAACTCTGAGGCTGAGGCAGGAGAACTGCAAGTTCAAAGTTAACCTCAGCAACTTAGAAATGCCCTAAGCAACTTACTGAGACCCTGTCTCAAAAAATATATATATAAAAAGGGCTGGAGATGTGGCTCAGTGGTAAAGTGCCCCTGGATTCAATCCCTGGTACCAAAAATAAATAAAATAAAATACATTATTTAGCTCATTGTGATGGACACACCTGTAGTCCAGTAACTTGGAGGCTAAGGCAGAAGGATCACAAGTTCAAGGCTAGCCTGGGCAACTTAGTGGGCTCCTGTCTCAAAAAGTACAAAAGGCAGGGTTGGGGATTTAGCTCAGTGGCAGAGTGCTTGCCAAAGCAAGCGCAAGGCCCAGAGTTCAATCCTCAGCCCTGCAAAAAAAAAAAAAAAAAGTACAAAAGGTTGGGAAGGTAGCTCCGTGATACAGCACTCCTGGGTTCAATCCCCAGTACCACAAATGAATGATGGACTGATTGAATGAATAAAATATATTATTTGAAGTAATTCCCCATTTCCTCCTTTTAATTTTTTGTTGTTGTTGTTGTAGATGAACGGAATACCTTTATTTTATTTATTTATTTATTTATTTTTATGTAGTGCCAAAGATTAAACCCAGGGCCTCACATGTGCCAGACAAGTGCTCTGCCACTTAGCTACAACCCAAGCCACTCCTCTTTCTTTTAATGTAGCTACTAGGAAATTTAAAATTATATATGTGGGGGGCTGGAGTGGTGGCTCGGTGGTTACAGCGCTTGCCCGGCATGTGCAAGCACATGGGTTCAAACCCCAGCAACCAATGTACACAACTAAGTGTCAGAACAATGAAACCCATGTGAAAAAATCAATAAAAATTGATTCTATCTCTCTCTCTCACTGTCCTTATCTCTTTAAAAAATTATATATGTGGATCAAATCATATTCCTATTAGACAGTGCTGCTCCAGCACTTCATAGTGACACTATTCCCACCAACATCAAGGAAAGGTGTGTGTGTGTATGCATTCACAAATCCAGGTGTAGGGTCACTAAACATGTCCACATGGAAAAATACCTTCCCAAGTGTAGCCTGAGTTAAGAGTACATGGGCACATCTGTCCTGCATGTATGTCTTTGTTACCAGGTCTACATGTGTTCTGGAAGCAGCAATTAGGCCCCATCATGTACATGGCCAGTGAGCAACAGTAGTAGCTGATGACAACACAGACCTGGGATGGATTTTCTGGACTTAAGTAAAGTTGCACACTGCCTAGGAAACCAAATTGGCCCCTGCCAGGACAGTTTGTGTGCTCAGGAAGGTTTGGGGGTTGTCTGCTTTGCTCCCATTGACCAGTGTGGTATAGACTTAATGATGACGCCACTTGCCCTCACCACAGCATGCTCCTAAAGCAGGTCCTGTGGACTTTTCTTAACCTTCTCTGCAGTTCTCACTTCTCTTTGTCCCCTCCTGTTTTTGCCTTCCTTAACACTAATGCCTGTTGACCCATGTCACCACAAGGTGGCATTCCCACTCAGAATGGAGAAAGGCCACCCTTGACCAACACAACATTCTAGATTTCCATTTATTTATTTACTTATTTTTGAGCTAGGGTCTCACTGTGTTGCTCAGGACAGTCTCAAACTTATGGGCTAAAGTGGTGCTCCTGCCTCAGCCTCCCAAGTAGTGGAACAGATGTATAATACCATGCCATAAAATCTTCTTTTTATGGTCCTGAGGACTAAACTCAGGGTCTGTGCATGCTAGGCAAGTGCTCTACCACTGAGCTGTACTCCCAGCCCTAGATTATTTTTTATTTTTTGAAAAGAAAGAGAATCAATTTTATTTATTTTTTTCATCTGGCCTTGTTTCTCTGACACTTAGTTGTGTAGTGGTGCTGAGGTTTGAGCCCAGGTCCTTGCATATGCCAAGCAAGCAACTCCAACCATCACTGCTCCATCCCCTAGATTGTTTCCTTTCTTTCTTTCTTTTTTTTCTTAGAGAGGAACAGTGGGGGGAGGGATGTAGAAAGAGAGACAGAATCAATTTTATTTAGTTTTCCATGTGTTCCTTGTTACTCAGACACTTCATTGTGTACATGGTACCAGGGTTCAATCCTGCGCACTCGCGCATGGCAGGCAAGTGCCACAACTGCTGAGCCACCGCTCCAGCCCCTAGATTGTTTTCTTAATGTCTTCTATGGTTTAGATTTATATTGGTTTCCTCTTTCATATTATATTGGGCTCATTGACCCTGTCAGATTTAAAGATGTTCATTATTTGCCCTTTTCTACTTCCCTATCATCCTTCATTTTCTCGAGGGAACTGGTCACTGTCCTGATAAGAGGAAACAGATGTGTGGCAAGTTCAAAAGCTAGCTTCAGAGTCAGGCCCATGTCTGAGACCTGCCATGCCACTTGATGGGGATGAGCTTGATTGACCCATCCTGAGCTGTATTTCTGCTTCTGTCAGGAACCATTCCTCACAGTCAGCATATGGACACCTAAGTACCCAGGATTAGGCCAACTGATACAGATGCCTAATCCCATATGCCTGGCTTAGTCTGCAGAGGGGGAGTGTGGCCTCTGAGACCACTTGTATCTTGTAGGATATGCTGCAGGATGGTGAGGCCCATCCACCCACTGGAGACAGGATCTGTGCTCACTGACCATTAAGGACAATAATGATGACCATTTGTACCAAAAGAAATGTGTAGTGACCATTCTTTGTTTTGTGTCACTTTCATGAGTCACTGATAGGTTGAGTGGGCCCAACTTCACCCTACCACATGCTCCAATCTGTTCCCCTTCTCAGTTCTGGGTACCCTGTTACTGCATTTTTATTGAATCACGTATATACAAGTACTTGAGTGTGAAGTTCAGAGAGGTGAGGTGGCAGAGGAGGGGGAATCAAAGGAAGATAAGGGCAAGATATCCAAGTGTGGCACCACAGTTATCCTCACCTGACCTGCAGTCAGAGATCCCTTGGTTCTCTGAGGAAGAACTTTCCAGAAACTCTTATAAGTAGGGCCATCTTACTCTGCAAGAATCTGGGGAGTTTCATGGTCAGATTCCATAGTATATAAAGTGAGTTGGAGTAACAAGGATCTCCAGTGTCTCAGACACAGGCTTCCACTTGCTCGAGGTGATAAATGGAAAAATCTCATAGACCCTCAGATACCTTGTGGCATTTTTGCCACAAGAACTCAACAATTCCCTATTGCAGACTATTTGACTAAACTTAATGAGTAGGTCAGGGAAGAACTATGATCAAAGGGCTGAACTCAAGGCTGGAACTGCCCCCAAAATGGTAGTAGGGGAATTCCTGTAACCACTTGAGTGAGGTCAGTTGGAATTTCAAAGAAAGAAGCACTAAATATTAGGGTGATCAGTCCAAAGTATTTATTAGGGGTAACTTACAAAGAGGCTGTAGAATGTCCTGGAGAAATACAGTGACAGGAGAGGTCATCTAGGCATGTCCCCAACCCAAGAGGGTTAGCATATATAGTTAATATTAGGTTCAAGGAAACTGGCTGCAGGCGAGGGCTAGTTTCTACAAGTTTAGTAACATATTTGACATTGTGTTATTTCAAGCAATAACCTAAACAAAGTTGATCAGTATCTGGGAATATTCAAGGCTTAGATTCACTCCTTCAGGAGAAAGCATGCACCTGGCCACAAAGCATTCAGGGCATCCTGTTTCTAATCAGGACAATGAAAAAATCTGAAGGTGGGAGGATGGGGAACCCTTAAATGGCTCATACAGGGTACACATGCCCTGGTCAGAACTTGAAGGGTAGACCTTGCTAGGCCAGAAAAGAGATATACTCTCCATGTGGGAAGCACTGTAACCCCATGTGCAAGCCTGCTCCCAGGGATGTCTTGTCCCCACAGGGTCTTCTCAGTCTTGCTGATACCGTCAACACCCTGAGGCCAGGAGAAGCTATCCTTTAAAATAAAAGCTGTAGACCAAGAATGGCAACAGATCTTTCTGGCTATCTTTGCAAAAACAACTATGCACATTACAAATGAAAGACTATGTGAATCAGTGGGCTTCATCAATGGGTAACTATCTATAGTGGACGATTTCAAGCTTTCAGACTGCAATAGGAGCCCAATCATGGAACAGGTGGCTAAACCAAAGAAGAGGCTTGACTACTGCATTTAAAGTATACTTCAGGGATGTAGGGGGAAAAACATGTGAGAAACAATGGCTGAAATAAGAAATCTATCTTCAGTTCTTAGTGACCTCTGTGCTTCCTGTCAGAATCCAACCAAGGCAGCTGTGACATACGATTCAGCATGAACATACAAGTTCTTCCTGTTATCTGCAGAGGGGCAGATCATGTACACTGTCCAGGGAAACCCAGCTGGGGCTTACCTTTCCCTGAAGGGACCTGTGCTACACAATATTTCAAAACATTCCTTCTTTGTCCCTGGGACACCTAAAGACCCCCTGGTACACTGTCAAGGGTTTCTCTGGGATTTGCTAATTTAGGCAGTTCTGAGCCTCAGGACTCCAGGCTGATATGGGGCACCCAGATGAAACATGTTTGACAGTAACATAAATAGGGATGTTATTCAAGGAACAGAAATATAGGTAGGTGTGCTGTGACAATTTTTACCCAGTTCCTAACAGTTGTGTTGTCTTCTCAGGGAGAAACAAAGGTGGCCCTGCTCTCACTGGTGCATCCACACTGACAGAACGTGGAAGCCGGGAAGGATCCAGCCAGAGGATGCCCCGTCAGGCCAGTGCAACCAGGCTGCCCAAGGCAGGTGGGCCTGGAAAAAGCAACTCTAGGAGCAGCACATAGGAACAGAGCAGAGACTGCCTTTCCAGCCTGCTAGGCACCATCATTCTTCCAGCAGAGGCCATGTGCTGTTTCCTTCTGCTACACTTTTCTGCAAAGGTGAGGGTCAAGATCAGAAGTACTCTACCACTTTTTGGATATATTAAAGCATAACAATTTAGAATGAGTGTGTGCTGGTCCTAGTTATTCTACAGCCTAACAGTAGAAGTAATTTAACAAGTAACTTAATAAACCAATGACTTTGACTTTTTTTTTAAGGAGAAATAGAGAAAATCAATTTTATTTTTCTATCTAGCCTTCATTTCTCCAACATTTAGATGTGTATGTGGTGGGGGGGTTTGAACCCAGGTTCTTGTGCATGCCAGGCAAGGGCTCCAACTGCTAAGCCACTGCTTCAGCCCCTGACTTTGCCTTGAGTCCAAGAGAAAATATGCATATGGCCAGGTCTTTTATAAACAGGTCAACACAATGGGGATGGAGTGGTAGCTCAGCAGTATTACGTTTGCCTGGCGTGTGTGAGGACTCGGGTTGTGTATGTAGAAGCCCAACACCACATACACAACTAAGAGTCAGAGCAATGAAAACCAGATGAAAAACTAAATAAAAATGATTATCTCTTTCTCTCTAAAAACAAACAAAAAAACAGGTCAACATGCTTCTCTTCCAAGTGAAAGGTGTGGAATTTCCTATTAGGACTATTCACAGTCCTAGGGCATAGGTATCTGGATAAGCATAGAAGGGGAGCATGGCATCCAAATGACCACACAACAGTGAGGGGTATGCTGAATTTCAATGAGTCATGCATGCCGTGGAGAATTCATTATTATCTCTTCCTCCTCAAAATGGCCTGATTTTTCTCATTTGACTCACTTTTAGGGATTTTGTGGACATTCCCTACACACAAGACCTCAGATTTAAACCCTCCATTTCTAAGCTCTTACACTTTAGTCAGTCTGTCCCATCAAAAAAAAAAAAAAAAAATTAAAAGGGAAAAATCTATTTTCTTAGGACTTCATAAACTCTATGCTTTAAAACTTCGTGTCCGGTCCCAGCCGGCAGGAACCGGACGGCTCTCTTTCCGCGGTTGACTGGGAATGAAGTAGACCCACTGGCCCTGAGTTCTCTAAGCACTTCACTTTTCCCTTTACCACGGCTAAAGGCCTCCAAGCGCTTCCGCCTTCTCTGTTTTAGAGGCAAGGCGTTAAAACATTACATTTAGAGTCAAGGCTATTCACATTTTCTCTCTTTAGAGTCCCTATTTCTACTGCTGAGGATTTTCTTCCTCTCTTACTGCCTGCATGTTAGGTTTTCTTTGCCTCTGCTGCTGCTGCTTTTCTGTCTCTGCCGCTGCTGCTTCTCTGACTAGTGGCTACTACTCTGTCTCATTTCTGCCGCCTGCATGGGA
>PVKS010038467.1:0-17892 GCA_004027875.1 Aplodontia rufa
TGAAAGAGAATTGGAGACCTTTGCTTGCAGCTGGCAGCCATGCATCCTCTCCGTGGACTCCCTGAGGGCACCCAGACTCCTGAGAACCGAAGAGAACCCAGGTGGCATGCTTGAGTACAGTGCCTCCTTGGCAGAGCCTGGGTGGGCACTGTGCATCTTTCCCCTGGGCGAGGCTGTACTTCCTTTCAAAGCTCATTAGACACCCTCTCCCTTTGAACAGCACAGAGCTGTTTCATGTGCCGTTTTCAATTTATCCACGATGCTACTCCAAAGAGCTAGTGACTACAAGAGGGCGTGCTTCTGAAACTGGAGTCTTCCGGACCGCGGTTCTGGGGACAGCCTCACTCTGAGCTCAGGATGAAGGAGCCGGGCAGAAGCAAAGGACAGGACACTGTTTTTAATCCTCAGTTTGGCTCTGCATCTGAATGTGTGTGGCGTTCACCCTATTCCAGGAGGAATACGAAGGTCAATTTAGGGCACTTTGATGTTGCATTAAAAAAGTAGAGGAAATCAAATACAGACTTCTGAAATATTAGCAACCCCAGGGTTTGTGTTGCATTGCTTTTAAGTTTCAGAAAAGACGATCTGAGAAAACCAGGGGCATGAATAGGCTTCTCCTTAAGCTAATTAACATTTCCTTTCTCCCCTTCTTCCTGCTTCCCCCTTGACCTGTCTGGCATCTCTCCTGCCCTGCGGCTGGGCTGTCCTGACAAGGGTCTGCAGCTGGGATTCGGGTTGGAGTGGGTCTGTGGGAGCAATGGAAACTGGGCCCTGATCCCAGTTCCCCTTTCTCTGTCCCCGGGGCTCTGATGAAGCGCTTGGAGCGTGCGTGAGCAGGTTGGTTGTGTGTCTATTTACCTTGGCGTCCTAACCCTGCGGGCCCATCTTCCCTGTGTGAAAATCCTTGTGACAAGCTTCTGCTTGTTCCTACCTTCATCGTTCGCTTGCACTGGCTCCCTGCTTCTTGGAAAGTGCAATGCTGTGGCTGTATTGACCTTGTACAAAGATCTTTGTGTTGGCTGAGTGGCGAGGGGACCTTCATGTGACTGGCAAGCAACTCAGTTTCCCAGGGGTTACATCATGTTTTGGGGGCACAAAGGCAAGCATGGGAAGCTCAAAGGGGGTCAGGCCCTGGGGAAAAGTGCAGAGCAGTGGTGTCTGAGTCAATATCCCTTTAAGCTTGTGCCCGGTTTGCATCAGAGGAAAGGTTGTGTTCAAAGGTGGGTAATCAGTGAACTTGGAGAATGTCACTGACCTGTACAGAGGCCATAACCTCCATGGCAGTCACGAGACTGCTGGGTATCTGGGATGATGGCACAGGAGAATGGCCTGAACTGACCAAGCTTGGGTTCTCTATTAATTGTAACCTTAGTGCATTTTTGTTGCTATAAGAAAATACTTGAAGGAAAGAGGTTTATCTTGGCTCATGATTTTGGGGCCTCCAGAGTGCCTCACTGAAATCCATTTCTAATGAGGATCTCATGGTGGATGGTACCACTTGGTGGGAGTGTGTGAGACAGTGGGAGGTCACATGGAGAGAGGGACAGAGGAGTGAAGAGAGTGAGCTGAGGGAGTCAGATTCACTTTACAGCAACCCACTCTTGAGGTCGCTCCTTCCATCCCTTGATGACCACATCCAGTCTCATCTGGACAGAGTAACACAGTCTCTGGGGAAAAACATCAATCTGTTGATCAAGGTGGGGGATCCTTCATGACCCCAAGTGTCTCCTACAGGCTCTTCCACCCTGACATGGCCGGATTGGGGAAAGCAGCTTCAACATACGCTTTGGGAGTGACACATCACATCCAAACCACAGTGGTGGCTGAGAAGATGAGGCAATCAGGAGTCAGAATCCAGGAGCCTGGGGACAGGGAAGACCTCAGAGTCAGCCACACAGAAGCACATGTCCTGTACGGGATGGATGGAAGCCATCCCTGCCAATGCTGCCCTCAACCATGCTTGGGGTGGGAAGGAGCTCTTCTATTAAAAACAGTTTTTTTTTTTTTTTTTAAAGAGAGAAGGACAGAGAGAGAGAGAGAGAGAGAGAGAGAGAGAATCAGTTCCTATTGAGTTTTTCACATGGCTTTCATTGCTCTGACACTTTGTTGTGCATGTGGTGCTGGGGTTTGAACCCATGTACTCGTGCTGTAACAGCTAAGCCACCTCTCCAGCCCTAAAAACAGTCTTTTTTTTTCTCTTTATTTATTTTTTTTGTTGAGAAATTTATTTGTTGAACAATCATATAAGTCTTTAACGAAATTATATCATATGTATATAGATTCTGAAAATTAGATTTACCCCTGAGAGTGCCCCCCCAATTACCACCTTTATCCCGCTTCTCCCCTGCCCAAAACATCTCTAAAAATGTATTAGGTTGTATAACATTACAATTTATCTGGATTTAACCCATGATAACAGACCTCCTTTCTCAATGGCCAGGGTCTAGTTCCAGCCTTCACAGATGAGTGAAGACATTCGACCCTTGGTTCTCTGGGTTATGCTGATTTCACTCAGCATAATTTCTTCCATAGCCATCCATTTACCTTCAAAGGCTGCAATACCATTGTTTCTAATTGCTGAGTAGAACTCCAAGGTATATGTACCACAGTTTTTGGATCCATTCATCCAGTGAGGGACATCTGGGTTGTCCATAATTTAGCTATTGTAAATTGTGCTGCTATGAACATAGATATTGCTGTGTCACTGTAATGTGCTGATTGTAAATCCCCTGGAAAGATTCCCAGAAGTGGAATATCAGGATCATATGGTGGGCTCATCCCTAGGTTTTGAGGATTCTCCACACTGCTTTCCAGAGGGGCTGTACCAGTCTGCAGCTCCACCAACAGTGTGTTAGTGTGCCTGTCTCTCCACAGCCCCTCCAGCATCTATTATTGTTTATTTTCTTCATTTTTGCCATTCTGACTGGCATGAGGTGATATTTTATTGTAGTTTTCATTTGCATTTCTCCGATTACTAGTGATTTAGAGCACTTTCTCATGTATTCATTGGCTTGATCAATGTCCTCTGGTGAGAAGTTTCTACTTAGCTCCCTAAAATCAGTCTTAATGAAGAAAGCTGCACCTCTTTTCCAGAAGTGCGTATGCTTTCACAGCTCCCCAACAGCTGAGGGCTATCCAGAAGGTACAATGTCAAGGGGTGATAAAAGTCACACTCCTGGCTGTTTTGGTACCCAGACATACATGAGGTTCCTTGGTTGGACATCTGGCCATCCTTACTCGGTGTGCAGCTGTGCTTTTGTTCCAGAGCCATGGGTTTCCTTTTTCCACTCCAATCTACATTAGTGTCTGCCTTATAGAATGGAGGACCAGCCACCCCATGGTGTGAACCAAGAGGCCAGCCCCTTTCACTGGGAAACAAGCAATAAAGAGTAAATATTGGGGACTGGAGCAGTGGCTCAGCAGTGGAACACTTGCCTGGCATAAGCAAGGACCCGGGTTTGAACCCCAGCACCACATACACAATTAAGTGTCAGAAAAACTAAAACCAGACAAAAAAGTAAATTAAAAATGATTCTCTCTCTCTCTCTCTCTCTCTCCTTCTCCCTCTTTTAAACATCCTTCTTAAATGCATCTAACAAATATGGATACTGAGGCACAGAGAGGTTCATGGATCATCTGAGGTCTGTCTCACTGTGAGTTGCTGGAAGAATTCTAATTCAGTGCTGAGAGTCAGGAAAGAAATACAACATCATAGGCTGAGAGTCGTGAAAGAAATACAGCTCTTAAATTCGGAATAGTCGTTTTACATGTGTCCTGTAACCGAGAGCAAAACTCAAACCTCCACTATGTGAATTTGGAACTTTGATGATGCGGTTGACACCTGGGGCTTGACTCTGCAGCAGTACAGACAGCATAAAATTGGTCACCAAGAACCAAGTGGACTGATGTGACCTGTGGTGGTCCCATTGCTTTTGGAAAACAGAGAAAGGCAAAGAAGTGGCCCAAGGATTGAACCCATGGCCTTGCACATGCTCTGCCACTGAGCTGCACCTTCAGCCCAGGGATTTTCATTTCATTGCGGAGCCCAGAGCCCCTGTGAGGTCATTGTTGGCTCAGAGGAGATGTGTTTATGCTCAGGATCCCTTTGACGTAATCTGTTTTTGTGTTAATTTCAACAAGGGTTGAATGTGTCAGTTTATTTTTTTTGTTACTGTACTATAATTAAATACCTGGGGCAGGATTACTTTATAAAGAAAAGAAGTTTATTTAGCTCACAGTTTTGAATGCTGAAAGTCCAAACAGCATGACACAGCTCTGCTGAGGGCTCCCCTTGGCTATATCACCTCATGGCAGATAGCAATGGCAGGAAAGAGTGCAAGAACTAGAAATCACATTGTGAAACAGGAAAGTGGCTGGGGTTTCACAGTCCCTTCCAAGAGTAGCATCTTGACATAAGGACTTCCCACTAGGTCCCACCTCTTAAAGGTCCACCTTGCAACATTGCTGCATTGAGAACCAAGCACCCAACACGTGGATCACAGAGGACAAACCACATTCAAACAATAGCAAACGCATTTTTTCACAATTGCAATTAAAAAGATAATGCCTTAGCCAGAGTCAGCAATATTTTGCAGTTTTAGTTGGGTCAGTGTTAGTTCTCAAGAATGGACATTTTGGAGGCAAGTACAAGAAAAAAGTACAGATAATTTGTCACCCTTTCCAAAAAGTGTTGTGGGTGCTGTGACCCTAGTGCATTCCCTGTGAGTCTAGATTACTAGTGTGTTTGATCTCCCAGGGCATGAGGACATCTCTAGGCTTGCTCTGCACCCCTGATAGACACCCATGGGGTGAATGTGCCATGGCAGGTGCCCTGGTAGCAGAAGTTGGTTCTGATGCAAAGATTTGGTAGAGAATTTATAAAGCAATATCTTAATTTTGGTTCATGGTGATTATCTTGAGATATTTGTACATTTTTTCCATTTATGTTAAAGATTTATGGGAAGAAATAAGTTAGAAGATGTCTCAAGAGGGCAAGTAGGTTACAAAATATAGAAGAAGCTTCAACATCCAGCACAAGGAAAATTAGCAAGAAATGTGACTTCCGTGGTTGTGGCTGTCCTGCTGGCTTGGCTGGGGTAATGAGGCGCGCGCAGCAACATGGTGGCCTGCTTAGTGGCATGGGGAGAAAATGCTGATCGAGCTGGCCGTCGTGTCTTTGGTTTTGTTTAGTCAGATCCCTTGGTTGTTTTTGGAGTTCTGTTTCCTTATCATATGGAGACGCTTAACTATGACATATGGTGGGACCATAAGCCAAATGAGAATAGATTAATCAGTACCTCCCCAAATGAAGACATGAAGAAGACACGTTATTCAAATCTTTTGTCAAATTTAGAGAAAAGGGGCCTGGAGTGGTAGCTTGGCAGTTGCGGTGCTTGCCTGGCATGTGTGAGAATGTGAGTTCAAACCCCAGCACCACGTACACGGCAAAGTCTTGGAGCAACAAAAGCCACATGAAAAACTAAATAAAAAATTGCTTCTCTCTCTCTCTCTCTCTCACTGTCCCTTCTTTCTAAAAATAAAATTTTAGAGAAAAGGCCAAGCTTTTATTTAATGTTATTTCTTAGAAGTGAACATACATTTGATTATATCTATTTTCAGATAGAAATATTAACGAAGTGCTAGGAACATGGAAATTCAGCTACAAATCACTCTTGGGTGCCATGGATGTGGAAGGTACTGGGCTAAGAAGTGAGGCCACCAATGTGTGACAGGACACAGCTCTGCTTATGGAAGTTCTGCTCAAGGGACTCAATACTCCCCTAGGGATTCCAGATCTCCAGTGTAGATTCCTGATCTCCAGAGGCTTCAATTCACTGTGATCCCTCAACGTCCTAGCACTTCCCCTCCCAGAGCACCATGGGGGCTGTGCCAGGTGTGATTTGCAGCCCAATATTTCCCTCCTTGGTCTTGAGTTCCAGGATGGCTTATGTTCTGCAACCTACACTGGTGTGTCACTTCCTGATAGAGTAGTCCTAGAGAATTCGTTGTCTGTCTTTGTCATTGTTCAAAGACTTGTAAAGAACAGAGTGTGTCAGTCCTGTCCTCATGCCTGGCTTCTTGTTCTCTCTTTCTGCTCCCAGCCAGCACTGTGCCAAAGCTGACTATTCAGGAAGAGAGATGATTAGTTACCGATGTTGTTTCTGCTACTGCCTCTTGGGGAACGTTCGTGAATATCCTCAGCCTGCCCACCTCCCCTCTCTGCTGTTTATTGTTTTCCACTATCAAATGTTCCCCCAGCTGTGGCAGCTGAAGTTCAAAGCTGTCCCCTTGCAACAGAGTGTGTCCTTGGAGGGTTTTCTGCAGAGCTGATTAATGCCGACGTGTGGCTCCTGCAGGCAGCAGCCCTCTCTTGAGTTCTTCAAGGCAAATAAGAATCTGCCAGAAAGAAATCATAACTCTTACTTTGCACTGTGCTGTCAGCCTTGGGTCTTGCAGGCTTGCTTCTGCAGAGTCGGGAGAGCCAAATAATGTGAGTGTTTGTGTACCCAGAGTCGTGCTCCTGCGAGCGACTGGCTGAGCGTGTCGTGGATCCACACTGGGCAAGTCAGGGGTCTGCGGATGGGACGGAGCAGCCGGGCCCTGACCTCACCGTTCCAGTAAGGCCTGTGAGCAGTCTTGATCTCCTGTCTGTTACCCAACCCCATGAACTGACAAGCAGTGAAGAATGACTCCTGTGTTGGAAGCTGGGGACACGGCGTTGAAGTCTGTCAGAATGGAATTTCGGAATCCGGGCCAGACGCAGCTCATTGAAAACTGCAATTAGTGGGTAGACAGAAAAGCCTCGTCACCTGGGGCCTGGCTTGGTTTAGATCTGTGGAGGAGCCGTGCTCATCATGCATGGAACAGCACAGAGGCAGGACTTAAGGCTTAGATCACAGCGGGCCACACACCTGATGTCCCCTGCAGGGACAGCAACTGCCAGATCCCCTGTCGAGAGGGGGAGGGTGGTCAGAGGGAGTAGCCTGGCCCAGCTCAAGCTCCTGTTTGGCTGCAGAGGCAGCTGCCCAGGGTGGGCCATCACGTGCTGTGGCCTTGCACAGTTGGTGAGCCCTCATCACTGCACAGACCCCAAGCGTGGTGAAGCACTTTGCTGGAAATTAGTCATGACAGCTTCCAGCGGATGCTTGTGGGAGGAATTCCAACTTATTGTCAGCAGACATTAATGGAGAGGGCTCTCGGCAATAATTCAGAGAGGGGCCACCTTGAAGAAAATGGCTATTTTTCTCCCTCTTTAAACTCTGGATGTGAATTTTGGAGAAAGCACAGAAACGATTGAAGGACAGGGCCACAGCAAAACTCTCTTAACTGGGAAGAATCAGATCAGGCATGTGATGGTCCCTATATCTGCTTTGAGTCCTCCATCCGAGACTCCTGTCCCAGGGAGCACAGCAAGCTCCCTGTTTGACCTCATGGCCCACAGGAAGGACGATGGTTGTCTGAGGCTCCGAGTGTTGGGTAATGTGCTACACAGAACAGATTCTACCTCAGCTGCCCTCTTACCTAGTGGGCATCCACTGACCACGCTTGAGCGTGACTTCCTCTTGTGTGTTGTTGTTAAAGGACAATGCACCGTCCCAGCCCTTGGCAGGGATTCAGGGTTGCTTTATTTGTCTCCGTAGTTAGTTTTCAAAAGTGAGGTAGCAGTCAGGTCTGCCCTTGTGGAAACAGCAAAGAAAAGCAAATGGTGTGGGTGGGCAACCTCCAAGGAAAGGGCACAGCCACATGAGTCCCATACTCGCTCACAGAAGCAACGGGACCAGTGCAGACCTTCTCTGGTGTGATTTTTTTTTTCTAGATCCTTACTTTAACTCAGGGAAAAATGGACGGGATTCCCTGTTGCATTTTCCAGGTAGTCCTGTTTTTTGTTTTTGTTTTTTTCAGTATCAAAATTGAAACTGCTTCTGCTTCAGCTTTCCTCATGCAGAATGTGGCTTCAAGCACAGATGTCCCTGGAGCGTGTCCTGCAAGTGTGAAGAAGCGTGGAAGGCATCTGATGCCCATGCACCCACAACACAACAGGTTTCTTGCCTCTATAGTCACAGGGCACAGACGTTCTGCAAGCTCACAGAGACGATGCTTTCTTCCCCGTCTAGCTGCTGCCGAGTGATGCCTGGAATATGGATGATGGATAGAATTAAAACTCTGAAATGTGCTGAGAATCTGACTTAAAAAATGACTAAGTCACTCAGATCGTCAGTCTGGCCTTAGGATAGGACAGCAGGAACCTGGAAGCTGAATCCTGTGTAGTGTGTGGGACCTTCCTGGGGTGATCTGGAATTCTCCCACATGTGCAGCAGCTGGAGACATGAGTTTGACTCCATGGGAGACCTGTGCTTTGCTGGGATGGAGCAGAGGTGTCTGAACAGAGGACCCTGAGCCTGGGTTGCTCCTTGCGAGTCCCCATCACTCCTCTCGGGCTCTAGGCCTCCTCTATGGGGTTGCTCAGTGAATACTGGAGCCCAGGCTTGCTTTCCAGCTAGATGACCTGCCACCTAAAACATTTCAAGCAGCTGTTCTCTGTCCAACTCCAGAGTAGGGGCTGGAATCTGTCATGGGGGCTGTTGCTCCCTTTCTGGGAGGTGCCTCTAGGAGCTGCACTGCAAAGTTGGGGCATAGCAGGGCTGGTGCCTGGCCTCCAGGGAAGTGGCCAATACCCCTGGAAAGCTGAGGCAGGAACTGGCTCAGGAGGGAATTTGGGGTTGGCTGTGCGTCTGACAGTTGGATGTCTAAACATAGGGAGGGACAGTTCTAGACTTTGTGGTGAGTGGCAACCTGGCCAGGAAGTGGGTCTCACCTGGGAAGGCAGCCAATGACTGCCCTCCCACCAGGTCATGGACCACAGAGAGCAATCAAGTCCAAGTGGCTGGAGGAAATATCCCAGAGTACCCCATTTCAAAGCATGGGCAAGCCAGGGATCCAACGGTGTGAGATATGGGCACAGGGTGATGGCTCTTTCTGGCTGTTATGTTGTGACTGGTGCAGAACAAAGTACTGTGGAGTAATGTGGGGGAAGGAGGGAGGAGGATGAGGTGGGGTTGGGATGGGCCAAGGGAAGGGGGAGGTGGGATGAGGAAGCAGAGGAGGAATGAAGTTAGGGGAGGAGGTGTGTGTGGGAGGTGGATGGGGAGGTGGAGGGTTGGGAAAGGTGGGGTGGGGGAGGTGGGATGGGAGAGAAATGAGGAGTAGGAGGGGAGGGGCAGTGGACTGAGTAGGGAAAAGGGAGTGGGGAGTGGGCTGGGAGACTGGGAGCCTTGAAGCAGGTGGGGAGCCCTGGGCCAGACTTAGTGATCCTTGTCAGCTTCCTCCTCTGGTGTGCTGTGACATTTGCCATTTTTCTCTAGTGCTGAGGAGAAACACCTGCCCACAGGGAAAGCAGTTGAAAAACCCTCAGGAAAACACAGATGGAAACAAAATGTGCATCCTGTGACCTTGGAGGCTTATAGTAGGGAGCAGAAGGCTGAGTAGTACCTAGAGGACTGCAGCCTCCGGAGCCTGGGCTGCACTCAGATTCCAGGTCTCCCATGGAGTTCGACCAGGTCTCCAGCTCCTCCAAGCTTGTCCCTGACTTGGCACGCTGCTTACCGTGCATGGGCTCCAAGGTGGGCTTGCTGACAGTGGTCTTGCTGCAGGGGCTATAACCATTTTTACCTGCATATTGGTTTGCCCTCCCATCCTGGTCCACAGGAGACCCCTGCTGCACACGTGGAGCCCCAAGGAAATGCCCCCACCCTGCCTGTCAACCCTCATTGGAGATGAAACCTCTTAAGTCATGGGATCTGCCAGATTATCAAGTCCCCTCTGCAGGGTAAATTCCACTCAGCTGGATGGAGATTGACCTCAGTTAGCCAGAGGGAAGGCAGGGAAGGGCCACAGGAACTTAGTGTGGGAAAGGACTAGAGAAAAAGGTTTTGGGACTCCAATTTTGCAACCCCTGCAAGGTTGGGATGCATTTACATGGCAGAGACTTCTCTGAAGCCCTATCAGGCTGTGAATGTTTTGCATTCTGTAAAGGCCGGCACATTCCAGAAAGCAGCTGCTGAGTGTGTGGCAGCAGCATTTCCGGCCTTTGGATGCCACGTGGTCAGGGATCTGGTAGAACTGCCCTCTGATATCTGGGGTGGGGCCTGAGCCCTAGGGAGTTCAATTCTGGCTTGAGCTGCAGTAGCATCAGGTGGAAACACGGCTTAGAGCTGCACCTGGTAATGCACCTGCTCCTGGCCAATCCCTTGTGAAGGGAATGCAAAATGTGTCTAAATGTAGCTGTGCCTGGGTGAGGTGGCCATGGTGGAGGACCTACAGCTTCATGGCACTTCATGGAGGCCAAGGGCTTTTTGTGACTGAAGCTGCTCCTTTACCAGGATTTGCAGCACTGAGTATGTCCTGCTGCTCTTCAGGTGGCCAGTGGTCCACATGGCTCTGCACAGAGCATGCCTGCTGTCACATACTAAGCATGATGGCGTCAACTTGGCTGGGTCAGCAGGTACTCAGATAGTTGGTCAAACATTATTGTGTGCGCATCTGCAAGAGTGTTTCTGGGTGAGATTAACAGTTGAATCCAGACTTATAAAAAGAATTGGTTTTCCCCAATATGGATGTGCCTTGTGTGATCAGTTGTAGGCCTTAAGAGAACACAAAGTTGGAGGGAAAGGGAATCTCTCCTGCCTGACCGCCTGAGCTGGGACTTTAGTCTTTTCTGTCCTTAAACTCGAACTGAAACATCATCTCTTTCTAGGTCTCTGCCTGCTGGCCTTCTTCAGAATGGAATTGCACAATGGACTCTCTTGGGTCTCCAGCTTGCACACAACAGCTGATTCTTTTTTCTGTACATACACATCCTCTGGGTTCCGTTTCTCTGGAGAATCAGAGAAACGGTCATTTTCATCACTGAGATTCATGGCCTTGTTCCACCTCCCTGCAGAAACTAGAGATGAAAAGACAAAGCGATCCCTTGTATTAATGTATATTGACAAGGGCTGGACATCACCATGAACTTCTGCATCTTCCAAAAGTGGGCACCAGCTTTACGTGGGAGGCTGCTGCAGGTGCAGCAAGGCTGGAAGCTCCACTCGGAGGGTACCTGTGTGTGTAGGGATTACAAAGCATTTCACATCCCCTTCTCTGTTGATACCTAAGATTAATTCAGAGTTTTCAGGAGAATGCTAAAATACTCAGTGTGATGAAAAAGTTTCCATGTGTTCAGATGAAGGTGCAAAGTGTCCACTCACCCAGCTGTCCAACTGTATTCCTGAGCAATCTCAGCAGCGTAGCTTCCTGGAGACATGGGAAAGGAAGGGAAAGAGTGGGGTGGATGAAAGTTTTAAATTATGCACTGTGAGAGAATGAGATGAAAGGTCTGTCTAGATAAACCAATGAAATGAAACAAATCTGTCATTTTCCCCTGCCAGTTTAACAGCAGCACTAACATACGCTTGTAAAAGGAGCTCTCTCCCACCCTGGGGATATGCCAATATTAAATTCCTGAAAAAACTTACAAGTGGGCAGGTGCACCATGCTCCGAATCCCAGGGTTTCTAGTGATCTTGATGGTAAAACCTGACTTTGGGGAACAGGTTCATTTACAGAGTGCTTTTAGGACAGGATGAGAAACTGGGACACTTGTTGGGGTTCTTGTCAAAGCAGGTGAGTAGCGCACCCTCTGCACTGCAGAACTTCAAAGGGAAGGTGGAGCCTGGTGAAGGTGGACACGCCTTGCTCATTTCCATAGCTCCGCCTTCAGCGCGGCTGCGTGCTGCGCATCCTCCAGTCTCTCAGCCTGGCGCTTAGTTCACACTGGCTGACCAAGAGCTCAAAGGCTGCTTTTCTCCGAATTATAATAATAAGGAAACCTGACCTGGGTTTGGTTATTTCCTCCCATACACTTCCCCTAACTACCCACAGAGTTCCTTTTTTGCGTAGCTAATGGTTCCCGATGCGAGCTGAGAGTCCCACTAAACGGTTTATGAGAAATATGGGCAGAAAAGTCCAGTTCCTGGAAAGCCAGGGCAGCCCTTCATGTCTGGGCTGATGAGATCACCGGTCCCAGGAAGCCACCGGGGCTCTTACTGAATGTGCTTCTGCCTGTGTCCATGCAGCCACCTGTTCTGCCACCTAGAGACTCGGAGTGGGGAGCTTTGTGTTGAGAAAACGTTGACTAACCTCAAGTCCAAATTCACTGCCTTCCATGTTCTGACATGGAAATCATGAACTTGAGAGGCACAACAAATTGGTCCAGGAGTGGGGCAGGGGTGGACCAGCAGCGACAGCCACAGACCCTGGATGCTCATTGCGAATGCTCATTCTCGGGACCCACCCACCTGCTCAATCAGCAGCTCCAGGGTGGGGACCGGCAGCCAAGGATTGAGCAATGCGATTCGGGGGAGACCTGCTGTTCTCAGGCTCTCCCTCCACTCAGCATGCACGCAGCTTGCCTTTGCACATGACCCCATTCTAGAAGGCACTTTTTTTTGTCTAGTTTGCTCTTCTATATTGCATTCCTTCACTGCTCTCAGTTTATTACATTGTGCCTACATTTTGTGTTCACTCCTTCGTTCTCTTATGAGATCATCAGCTTCAAGGGTGCAGGACTGGGTCTCTTGGTCACCAATGCTAATGAGCACCCCTGTCAGAGCCTGTGGGGCTGAGACTTAGGGTTCAGTGCCTATTTTCTGAATGTGAATGCATAAACTGACTTTCTTCCTTTCTCAAGACTGGATATCTTCAATTTGCAGATGGCAACTCCTTCATTAAGGTGGAAGGCAGGGTGTGGGGTGCACCTGGCCAGTGTCATCCTCTCTTGGAGATCTCTGACAAGTGCTGTGACCTTGCATTTCTTCACACAGGCAGGAGGAGCAAAGTGCTAATATTTGGTTGCACCTTTGTGCTGGATTCAGTGGAAACCGGAAAACCTCCAAGTGATATGTGCCAAAGCTCCCCCCGCATCGTTGGCATAGAGACTCCCTCCCTGCAGGTGGAGATGACTCTGAAGGTCAAGCTTGTGCCTTGACCTGCCTATCTTGGGTCTTTAGTTTACAAGGTGCAAGTGAATAGGATGCACTTTCAGCTTATCTTTTTGTGAAAGGACTTCGGATGTGTCCTTGGCCTCTGCAGACTACTTATCACAGAATCTCCTGGTTGGAACAAATACAAATTTTAAAGAATGGCTCAGGCACTTACAAGGCAGTGGACACCAATGCAGGATGCACGGTGAAACCCACAGGGGCAGAGAAGAACCCTCTTCTGGATACCCAATTTTATGATATTTTTAAATTTAAAAATATGCAAGAAATTAAACTTTACAAGCATTTAATGTGGCTCCTGGTCCAGGTGCCCAGACTGTGAATGTGTCCAGAGGCAATTCCTCAATTTTGTGTTCAAGGAATCATATTTGCAGTTCTGCAAAAGATGTGTGATTACCGCGCTTTAACCAACCTGAACTGTGCTAAGTGACAAGTTATTGCAGAGGAGCCAAGAAATGAAGATGATACTAATAGTGCAAACGTAAGAGATTGATGAGAAACTGCAGCTTTTAGCATCATGAGCTAAGAAAATGATGATCTGACTAGATCTGTAAAAGGCCAGCTTTGATTTTTTTTTAAGAGAGAGAGGGATAGTGAGAGAATGAGAGAGAGACAGAGAGAATCAATTTTTTATTTAGTTTTTCATGTGGCCTTCATTGCTCTGACACTTAATTGAGTATGTGGTGCTGGGGTTCGAACCCACGTACCAGTGCATGCCGGGCAAGCGCCGTAACCGCTGAGCCACCGCTCCAGCCCAGCTTTGATTACACTGAAATTAACAACAACAACAACAAAAAAAAAAAAAAAAAAAAAAAAAAAAAAAAAAAAAAAAAAAAAAAAAAAAAAAAAAAAAAAAAAAAAAAAAAAAAAAAAGAGAGAGAGAGAGAAAGAAATAGAGATTTCTCACTCCCACCTGAGTGCATTCAGGTCCCTGGAGGACACAGCACATACTAGTGTGAAGTCATCCTATTGGCACAACACTGAAAATACGCATACTGTTTTGATCACATCTTACCACTGGGGAAACTGAGGCATGGACAGATGGAATCATTAGTCCTTGGCCACCTGGCTGATAACAGAGGATGAGAAAGACAATTTGGGCCCAGATTGGGCTCAGGAGGCCACTGTCTCAAATCCCACTTCCCACTTAACCACTTAACTGGCGTTGGGATGTTGGGTACAGAAATGTTGGAGGAATAAAGGGACTCTTTCCTCCTTTGTCAAGGGCACAGCTCTTCAGTAATTGTTCTTTTTTTAAAAAAATTTATTTTTAACTGGTATGTAAAATAAAACTTGTATATATTAAGAGTGCCATGTGATTTTTTTTTAATTTTTTTTGTGATTTTTTTTTTTAAAGAGAGAGAGAGAGAGAGAATCAGTTTTATTTATTTTTCCATCTGGCCTTTGCTTCCCCCACACTCAGTTGTGTACTTGGTGCGGGGGTTTGAACCGGGTTCTTGGGCATGCCAGGTAAGTGCTTCAACTGCTGAGCCACCGCTCCAGCCCTGCCATGTGATGTTTGTGATACATGTATCCATTGTGTAATGTTTAAATACAAATGAACATATCTAGCTCTTCAGTTATTTATCATTTCTTTATGGCAAAAACTTTCAAAATTCTTTCTTCTAGCTTTCAAAATGGACAGTATCTAACTGCTACCTGTAGTCTCTCTACTGTGCACACCAGAACTTCTTGCTCCTACCTAATGATGACTTTGTACCCACTGATCAAATTTTCCCCATCTCTTCTTAGCCTCTGGTACCTGCCGTTTTACTCTCATGTTCTATGAGACCAATTTTTTTAGATTCCACATCGGACTGAGATCATGTATCCTCCTGTGTCTGATTTATTTACTGATATCCAGTTCCATCCACATTATTGCAAATAACTGGATTTCATTCTTTGTTATGGTTGAATAGTATTCCATTGTGTATATGTAGGACTTGGTTTTTACACTTGGATTTCTTAACAACTCTACTAGCAGATCATAGAAAATAATTTTGTATACTTGGTGCAGGTCCTGTGTAATTTTTATCCATTCCACCCTCTGGGTTCACAGAGTCAGGCAATCTGACTGCACCCACTGAATGGTACCTCCTCATCCTTGTCCCCCTTTGGTACTGGTCACCAAGAAAGATCCCTATGAGAGCTCCTTGTGGCCAGTAAGCAGCAGGTTCTCTGGAGTTGGGCTGCCTGGCTGGGGAGCTGGCCCTGCCACCCATTAGCCACAGGCATCCTACTGTGCCTCTGCTTCTCATTAGGCAGAAGGGGCACCAGACCTCCTCTCTCTCTCCCAGTGTTGCTGCCAGGACTCCCCAGGGAACGCATGGGAAGGATTCAGAGCCATGTGGCATGTGCTAAATGCTCCATCAAGTGTCAGCTGTCTTGTGCTGTAAGAATAACAGAAGGTAAAGCGTGGTGTTTGCTCCTGCTCAGGGAGGTCATGGTCTTGGGCACCTTGGTGCCCATGGACTTCCCAGGCCAGCGTGAGCAGCACATTGCACCTTCAGAAGCCTCCAGAGAACAAGGAAGTGGAACTGTCAGGCCACTGACTTGTGAGTTCACATCCTAGTGCTAAAAGCGTTGCTCCCCTCTCATCAAGTCCAGGCATCGGGGCAGAATCAGGTCCTCCCACAAAAGCCAGGCCTCCTGAAGTCCTATCCCTGCCTCCATCCTCAGAGTGTGACCCTGTTTGTAAATAAGGTCTTTATAGAGCAATCAAGCGAAAATGAGACTGCTTGGGGTTGAAGGGTGTTCTCATAGAAGGGATGTGTGGCCACATGCAGGTACAGAGGGTGGTGTGAGGCCGGCCACAGGAGGAAAAGCTACCTACCAGACAGCGGAAGTCCCTCTGCTGCAGACCTGGGACTACCGCCTGCAGCACAGCGAGGGCTAACTGCCTGCTCTCTGCTGGGCCTGTGTGAGGTCAGTTGATGCTGACCCGAGCTGGCTGAGGTACTTGCAAATTCTCCTTTCTCTGTTGACTTTCCTCTAACTTTTGTGGTGCTGCTGATACTACCTGCTCTGAGGAGGGTTGCTTTGTAAACAACGGTTGCAAAATTCAGTGGCTTAAACAACACTCGTGGATTATTGTGCCTTGGAATCTGCAGCTTGGGTAGGCTGGGACCCCCACAGATGGTCTCTGGTCCCCAGGTGCCTGCCATGCCTGCCAGATGGATGGCAGGTCTACTTCCAGAAGGGTTTGTCTGCAGAGTGCAGGTGGCTGCTCTCCCAGGGTGGGTGGGCACATTTGGCTTGCCCCTGCTGAGGCGCTGGGTGCCCAGAGCACATCTCCTCAGAGACAGGATGTGGAAGCTGTCCTTTGCTGAGGTCAGACCTGCCTGCAAGTTGACATCGTGGCTGTCTATGTGTTATCCAGTCACAGAGGCTGGATTTAAGGATGGGGAATAGAGTGCTTCCCTCACTAGGGGCAGAGCCTGGGCATTGGGGGCCTGTCTAACACTGCCACACACCACTTGGCTTCAATTATTCTTTGTCTCAATTCCAGCTCAAACAACAACCAGTATCTGCGTACCTATTAACTTCTTTACGCCCTATACATTCCTTTGCACTTTGAAATTAGGAGAGGGGACTGAGTTCCTCCCACTAAGTCATTTAAGTAGCAGCCCCTTGGCCACAGTTTGTAAGCTTGTCATTATTTGAATAACATCTGAAAGGAAGGTCAACAGTAACATAGATAAAAGTGGTTGAGGTTTTGGACAAAGGTCAGGCTACTGGCTGGGGTTCCCTAACCCCCTTGCTCTGCCCATCAGGAAACTTCTAGGCACAAACACTGGGTTATTTCAAGATAAGAGATTGGGGTTCCAATCCTTAATCTGCTGCTTCTGAGGTTTCCCCTAGGGTGAGTCATCGAACCACTCTGACCCTCAGTTTCCTCTTCTGTAAAACAGGGCATTAGAAGTATCTCTTTCTCTAGATCTTTATGAAACACAAAAACAATTGTACATAGAAAGCACAGAATTATTTTGGCACTAAAGGCTTTCTACCTCCCAAGTGTGTGCTATGGAAAAAAACAGTGTAGAATTCCAGAAATGGGAAGACCCACAGTGGAAATCCAAGCTGGGCCTTGATGGCCGGGGAAGGCTGAGATGTGGGGGTGGGCAGTGAAGAGGAAAAGGCAGGACACACAAGAGGAGCAATAGGCAGAGCCAGGGTAAGGGTACTGCAGGCAGCCAGGGCAGTCGTAGGGACGTGGGTTTCCAGGAGGCTGGGTATGTGGTGGATAGTGGGGAGGTGCTGTTCAGAGGGGACAGGAGCCACACACCACGTGTGATGGAAATACACTGTGTGGGACCCTGGAAGGAGCTGGTGCACAGGGCTTGGTCTGTGTAGACTGTGGTAGGCACTTTGGGCAGCTTTTGAAGATAGTGTCTGGCAGAAGTGGCCTTGATGATGCCTGGGGGAAAGCTGAGGGAGGGTGACACTAAAGAGCTTTCAGGAAAATAAAAGGCAGGTCTTCACACCCGTGGAAGCAGGAGACAGAGGAGCTGGCATTGGAAACAGTCTGCTTCTCAAAGGAGCAGCCACGAGCAGTGGCCCAGGACAGGGACGTGGCAGGCTGGGGGGCCCACAGTGTGACTGGCGTGGAACAGCACAGGATGGTCTCTGAAAAACTCTGGAACCTTTTGACAGAGATCTGGATCTCAGGAACAGTCTTTCTCCGCTCTAGCTTCATCATTTCTTCCAAAAATGCAGATCGTACAGCCACTTTTCATATGAACACGACGACTAGCCAACTCACAGCCCTTATCTTCATCTCTGGGAAGGCACACCTGCCTTGCCTCCTCCAAGGCCATTTCAGATTTTAGCAAATTTAGACCGTCATGGAATTTAGA
>PVKS010038468.1:0-17894 GCA_004027875.1 Aplodontia rufa
GGATTTCTCTCTCTTCTCAACTTCTTCCTGCCTAAATAACCTACTTCTTTTACTCTTCTGTGTGGGATAACACACACATCCTATTTCCCAACCCCCACTTCACTGTACCACACAAATACGGTCACTGAGCTTTTGGATAAAACATAATTCTCTTTCTGTTCAGCTCCTCTGCTCATCACAAAGAAAATTCAGTTAGATTCAAAAGAAAAAGAGAGAAATAAGTGGCGAGGTACCAAATGAAGAAGAAGTTTAAAGACTCTTCCTCAGGTTTCATGCTGATAGGGCAGGCTAAGGGGCAGCAGCTCTGGATACAGTCCATGAGAGCTGGGGGTTACAAAGGTCTTAGGTTATGTAAGGAATTAAGCTGGAACTGAAAGATTTTTCTCTAAGTGTTAACTGCTCAGAGAAGGAGGAACCTAAAATCTTCCCCTACTATAATAAGGAAATAAAGAATCTTATTTCTGGTATAATGCCGAATGGACAAAAAATTTTTCTCTTAAGAACCTGAAATATCAAGTGTGTGCTATGTGTGAATATGCAGCCTGAATATGTAACCTCTACATGGTATAAGAATGCTCAGTTCAAGAAATTAAACTGGCTTTATACAATATTTTTGGAAAGTATACAGGAAACAAATGCTAACCCACTCTCAGAGGAAACCAGGATAGCCCCATATCATTGGACTATCCAGGAAACAATCTCCAAAGATGATGAGCTTACAGAAAAATAACTTCAGATTACTCAGGTAAAGACCTACCATGAGGGTAATTCAGCAGACACAGCAAAGAGTTTTAGCACCAACAAGAATTTAAGGGAATAAAGAGCGTGAGGCCTGGGATAGTAATGTTTAAAATGAGTGAAGAGATGAAATAAAAACATAGAAATGTGAAAAGACAGAACTTGATGGGGCAGAAACTTAAGAAAATGTTTTCAAATGAAATATGACTTTCAGAAATTAAAGATACAATCCTTAAACTAAAATTTTCAAGTAAGCTTCAGTTTAAGCATAGCTTTCTTAAAATTTACATAGTGAGATCAAAAGAATTAAAATTGCATAAACCCAAAAGGTAAAGAGACCAAAAAAGGAGCTAACATTAGATGAGAAATGAGAACACAATTTTGCAAAATGGCATCAAATTTGGAAACTAAAGAAAGCTGAGACCCAAGTTCCTGCAAAAGAGAAAACCAAATAGAAACAAAGCAACCAAAAAATTAAAAAAAAGGAAACCTAATATGTGTTTGTACAACCTGAAAAAAACTAAAAAACGGAAGCAACTGTTACTAGGAAACAAAAACAGAATTCCTTGAAACTCTACTTAAAAAGCTGTTAGACCTCCCCAAATTCCTAATTAACTTCACATAATCAAGTACCTCCATCTATCCTGTTTAAGCAAGAGAATTTCTATGTGTAAGATTGAACTACAGCGATTCTATACTACTACACTCAGTACAGAGCAAAAGGTTGAGTATACAAGAGTTGAAAGTTGGAAGGTGTTAAACTGTAGGTAGAGAGATACAGGTAGATAGATAGAGAACAATAAGTGTTGGGTTAAACACTAAGCAATAGCTGGGAAACCTTGCAATGCTACATGGACTCTAAGGAAGGTGATAACACTGAAAGAAATGAAGAGGGGAAGTGGCCAATTCCCTTATCTCTCATCTTTAGGTGAGGATCAAAACAGTGTTTGTGCTCATTAAACATTTGAAGAATTCCACCTTCTTAATGCGCTTGTAGGAATGCTGCAGCCCTACATTGTATCCCTGCTTACCACCACCAAGGAATGAATGAGTAATAAAATGTCCAAAAGTTCTTTCTTGGGGATTGATAAATAGTGTGCTGGGGCATTTGCAGCCCTGGAGCTGACCTTATTGGATACCTTAGACCCTAACATTCACTTGGCTCTCAGAAGAATTAGGAAATTGGACAATTGCTGCCTGGAGAGGGAACTGGCAAATCTAAGAGAAGAGAGCTACAAACATTGACAATGAAAAGAGATCACTGATTTGAATAATGCCTTCCATGAATACTCTAGCAAAACTCATCACTCAACAAATTTTGCCCATGAGAGACAGCTGAACAGTAATCAATATTGACATCCTCATAACACTGAAATGTATATATATAGCCAAGAATAATCAGAATCAAATGGATATTCAAGACTAGCACAAAACAAATTAAAACTAATTGGATAAGTTTAATAGCAGGTATAGGATGTAGAAACTCAAAGAAAAGTCAAAAGAAAAGATAAGAATCAAATCTCAGAGAAATAAATATAACGCAAAACACAAAGCAAAGCCTAAGAGACCCTTACAAGATATGATGAAAAGTCTGGAAAGAAAAGTGAGAATCAGGTAAAAGAAATACTGGAAGAAATAATACCTTAAGGATTTCCAACAGTGGTGAAAGACATCAATCCACATATCCAAGAAAAACAGAAAATTCAAATAAAAATAAATAAATATGAAACTACACCTGGAAACATCACAGCGAAATTGAACACCAAAGTTGGAGAGAAAAATCTTTAAAAGTCCAAACAGAAAAAAGAAATTGCCTTCAGAGAACCAAAAATGAGAACTTACCAACAGATACCATGAAAGCCAGAAAAGAAAGGATGGCCTCTATATAATTTTGAAAGAGAATAATTCTATTCCAAAGAAAATATTCTTCAAATTTATATAAAGACATTCCCAGACATACATAAATTGAGAAAAATTGTGGCCAGTATGCTCCTAATGAAAGAGATGACATTTTCAGTATAAAGGAAAATCATTATTGGTAACGTAGGTGGATGCAAGAGAAGGGGGCCTGACCCTCGAGGTCCCAACAGATCAGATTTTGCCACTCACCCCAATTAACAAAAGAGGAGATGCGTAACTGGAGGTGAACACAGCTGAAGAATTTATTTGTTCAGTATGGCCATACCAGGAAGCAGGGGGACTAGCATCATAAGCCCTGTATTTGGGGGTAATGAGAAAGGTTCTGGAATTAAATAAGGGGGAGAATTAGGGCAAGGGCAAGAGATATTTGTAATATCTACCCAGCTGATCAAGCTGAAGGCATTGAGAAATGCAGAATGCATGTCTGCAGCAGTGCACAGGAGGTACACAACCTCGGTCAGACTGTGGCCTGCTGATCTCTGGTCCTAAGGTATTGCTGGGGCAGAGGAATCATTACTGCTTGAGTTATGTGGTCCTTATCATAAGATTACTGCTCCCACTGCAGGGAGAAGCCTTGGCTCCCCTTACAGGGTGTAAGCCTGCAGGGTCCACCGTGGAGTTTTAGATTAGCTAGGAAGGAAAAAGTGACTCAGACAGAGGATGGAACAGTGGCATGAAATGAACTATTTGATAAACCCATTGAGTCCTCCTGCAGAGGCATTCAAGTGCAAGCAGAGTGAAAAGCAATAGAGAGAGTAAGCAGATGAGTCTCTTTAAAAAATGTATTGACCGCGTTGAACAACAACAGCAATGTTTTGTGAAAATTGTAGCATACTTTGAGGAAAAGAAGCTCTCGTAATATCAAAGAAAACAAAAGAAAGAAGGGCAAATAAGAAATGGGAAGAGGTAAGTGGAGACACAGGAAAGATGAAATTCAACAGAAAAGCTGATGAAATGAACTAAAAAAGATACATGATAAATGCCAACAACATGGCTGACAGGGAGTAGGAGAGCAAAGATCAGCAAGGACGCATAAACAAACACCAAGATAATGCATTTGGTAAATATAAACCCAATTATATCATGCACATTAAATGAAAGTAAACACTCCAAGGAAAAAACTGTCCACCTGAGAAAAATAAGACCCATCTATGTGCTGATCACAAGAAACTCATTTTAAACATAAAGGACAGGTTAAAAATAATCAGATGAAAAATGTATATCTTCCAATAGGCAAACACGAAGAAAAAAAGAAACATGAATGACTATATTCCCATCAAAGATAGGCGATATTAAGAAAGAGTTGTAAGAAGAGAAAAAGTGAGACACAGAACAATGAAAAGAGTCAGTTCAATAGGAAGATAAAGTTATCCTAAAGTTGAAAGTCCTTCGGTGTTGTGGTGAGAAAGGACACTGTCACACTGTTGCTGGGACTGCAAACTAGTACAGCCACCCTGGAAAGTAATGTGGAGACTCCTCTAAAAACTAGGGATGGAACCACCTTATGACCCAGTTATCCCACTCTTGGGTGTTTTCCCAAAAGAATTAGAATTGGCATACTACAGAGACACAGCTACATCAATGCTTAGAGTGGCTCAATTTACAATAGCTAAACTACAGAGCCAACCCAAATGCCTCTCGCTGGATTTGTGGATTCAGAAACTGTTGTATATGTATACATATGTATATATGTGCAATGGAGTTTTACTCTGCTCTTAGAGAGAATGATATCATGGCATTTGCAGCCAAATGGATGGAAAGGGAAAACGTTATGTTAAGTGAAATATCCCAAGCAGAGACTTAAGGGCCAAATGTTTTCTCTCACATGTGGAAGCTAGAGTAAATCCCAGCCCAGGACAAAAGTTAGGTGTTTAAACAATAAACTCACCATAGTTGAAATTTCACATAAGCTAGTGGGACCTTAACTATGAAAGTGGGGGGAGAAGGGAGGGAGGCAGGGAGGGGAAGGAGGGATAAAGGTGGTTCTCAATACAAGTGGGAACACTCAACTCCTGTAAGAAGGCTAACCATATACAGGCAGGCAGAGAAACTTGGAAATGTCAAAAATTAATATACATGTATATGTTCATTTTAAATTATAGTATGGTGGGTATCACAGAGGACACATGAGATCAGGGAATGGATGAACGGGGGCAGATCCTGGACTAAGATCGAACTTAATTTACTATGTCAATATCCATGTATGAATGAATATGTAACGATTCCATCCAGTATGTAAGACTATGTCAAACAAATAAAAAAATAGACACTAAAAAAATAAATAGACACTATGGGAAAAAGTAAAGCAAAATAAATAATAATAGTAATAATAAAGCTTTAAAATACATGAATTTTAATGAGGCAGAATCTTTGGGAGAGGAATACAAAATCACAATAAAGGTTGGAAATCTTCACATAGATCTCTCAGTCAATGATAGAACAATCAGAGTAGTGAGGTCAAGGATAATTTGAACACTATGATTGAGCAAAGTGACCAAACTGAGGGTGTCCAACAATTCAGTATACACATCTGCTACAAATACAGACATGTTTCCCAAACAGGCTGTGCTGTGGGCTGTAAGTCAAGTCTCAAAAAATTCCAAGGAGGGAAATAATTGAATGAGTGTGCACCTGGAATGTGTGTGTAACTGGAATTGAACTGGAATTCAGTAACAGAAAGATAACTGGAAACTTCTAGATGATTGAAAATTCAACACTGTACCTCTAAATAGCATGTGTGTCCAAATGGAATTTACAATGTTTTTAGCTGAATATTAAACAATTTGAATACTAAATATCTAAATCTGTAGATGAAGTTAAAGTAGAACTGAGAGGGGAAGTGGTTACATGCACACATGAGGATAAGAAGACAAGTTGAAAGTCTACGATACAAGTTTCCAGCTCAATAAAATTGAAAAACAAAGATGCCACCAAAACAAGTTCAAAGAATATTAAAGAAATGAAAAATAAAGGCAGAAAAAAACTATAATAGAAAACAGACATCCCATAGAGAAATTCAACACAGTTGAAAGTTGATTCTCTGAAAATATTAATAAAGTAGATAGAAGTACAGCAAGACAAACAGACAAAGAGTAAGAACAAATTCCAAATGTCAGGAATAGAAAGAGACAATATTGCAGAATTTTCTGACATTTAAAAGATAAGAGAATATTACAAAGAACTTTATGCCAATAATTTTTTAAAAGGCTGAAACAAATTCTCTGAAAACCACAACTTAGCCAGAAATAGGAAATATTAATAATCTTATAAACCAATTGGCTGCACTAGTAGATTCCATTAGACATTAGAGTAATAAATAATATAAATCTTATTTTAAAATTATCCAGAGACCATAAAAACAGAGACAACTTCCCTACTTCTGTTATGAGTTCAGTATAACCGTGTCCTAAAACCTGAAGACAGAATTATAATAAGAAGAAATTAGTTTCATACCCTCATGACTGTGAAAAAAAGACCCAAAACAAAATATTAGTGAAGTTTAATTTGGTGGGTTTTTCTACTTATTCCAGGAATATATTACGTAAAGAAACATTTCAAGAAAGCATTGTGAAAAAAAAATTCACATTCTCTTGCAAATGCAGAAATGAAGTAAAAAGCTTACATAGGAGGAAGAAGGAGGAGGAAGAGGACTAAAAAAATGAGAAGGAGGAGTGGGAGGGGAAGAAGGGGAAGAGCGTGAAGGAGAAGGAGATGAAGTAAGATTTATTCCAGGGAGTTAAAGTTGATTTAACATTGAGTAATTGACCCCATAATTCACAACAGACAGAAGAAGAACAGAAATTATACAGCTATCTCAAAAGATGGAGAAATATAACTTGGTAAAAAATCAACTTCCATTCATTATTTGAGATTAAAAATTCAGTAGACTAGGAAATTGGGGAAAATGTTGTTTGCATCAGATAAAAGATATCCTTAAAACACACCCACAGAGGGGCTGGAGTGTTGGCTCAGCTGTTACGGTGCTTGCCTGGCATGCATGAGTACACGGGTTCAAACCCCAGCACCCATGTACACAACTAAGTGTCAGAGCAACAAAAGCCATGTGAAAAACTAAATAAAAATTGATTCTATCTGTCTGTCTCTCTTACTGTCCTTCTCTCTTTTAAAAAATATACCCACAGAAAGGTACTTAATGGCAGAGTGTGATGTTGGAAATGACAAAATTTCTACTATTATTACTTCTATTTGATTGCATTAGACTATACAAAAGAACTAACATAAACAAGTGAGTTTAATAATGTCAATGAATACAAGGTCAGCATATGCAAATCAGTAAGCAATTAAAAATATACAAGTGCATTTAAAATAGCAGCAAAAATAATATTCTAGAAGTACATTCCATGTATTTATAATTTAGAAGACTTGCTATAATAAGGATGTCAATTCCCCTCAAATCCATGCATAGATTAATATAATCCCCATCAAAATCAAAGAAAGGGGGTTGGAGTGGTAGCTCGGCAGTTACAGCGCTTGCCTGGCATGAGCAAGTGTGTGGGATCTAAACCCAGCACCACGTACATAATAAACTATATGAGGAACAAAGTCATATGAACAACGAAATAAAAGTTGCTTCGCTCTCTCTCTCTCACTATCCCTCTGTCTTTAAAAAAATAAAAGAAAGGGTAAATGTGTGTGTGTAAATTAAGAAACAAATTCTAAAATTTATAAGAAATTTGTTAAGAAATCCTTGAGGTAGAATAAATCTGGAGAACTTTGACTAAAAGTTTCCAGTGTTTCCTAAATTACAATAAATCTGGGGCCTATCATTGGTTTAATGATAGATGTATAGAACATCCAAACAACTGTGATTCAGAAATAGACCACAGACATTGCCACTTGATGTATTGGTTGTGTCTCAACACAACTCAGTGTGTGTGTGTTGGGGGGGGTTCTCTTTTTCAAATGTAGTCTGGAACTCTATTTTTCGTTGGTAAACAATACGTACGCACGCACGTGTATGGGCTCCAATGTGATGAAGTTAGGAGCTGTGTACACATCACGGAATGATTAAATCAGCCGAAAGAGGCAGATCCAGCACCTCACTTGCATATCATCTCCTTCTGGTTAGAAATCTGCTCTTTTGGTAGTTTGTGAATAGACATCATCACTGACTGGTGATGCATGATTGGTGCATGATTCTGAAGCACTTGATTTCTTGCTGGAGTTTGGGTCTTCAGTGTCTTCCTGGGCCCACTGCTGAAGGTGCACCAGTGGGACGTGGTGGGGCCTCTAGGAAGTGGGGCCCAGGGGAGTTTTCGGATAATTGAGGTGTGCCCTTAAAGCGGGTCATGGCCCCCAACTCCTCTCCTCCCATGCTTTCTTGGATCCTGGCTGTGAGGTGAGTAATTTTTCTCTGCTACCTGCCCTACCAATGATGTGTTGTCAGAGACCCCAAAGCAGCAGGTCAACCGGTCATGGACAACCCTCTGACACAGAACCAAAGTAAACCTTTATTCTGTAGAAGCTGATCATATTCAGTGTTAGTTAAGTGGCAAAAACCTACCACATGACTCCTGAAAATGGAGCCCCCTGACATCTGTTTCACACCAAAAACGGTCCTGAAGTACAGGACATAAATAAACTTCTAGAAGAAAACATAGGAAGATACTTTTATGAGCACAGGGAAGGGAAATAGTTCTTAAACAGGACACAGAAAACACTATGAATTTTTAATAAGATAATCTGCATTTCTATAAGTGCAATTTGAAACTAAGAACTATTCATCAAAAATTAAGAACTAGGAGACCACAGTGGTGGCTCAGCAGTTGGAGCACTTGCCTGGCAAGTGTGAGGACCCAGGTTCAAACACCAGCACCAGATACACACCTAAGTGTTGGAGAAATAAAGACCAGATGGAAAAATAAATAAAATTGATTCTCTCTTTCACTCTCTCTCTAAAAAAAAAAAAGAAAAGAAAGAAAAGAAGAAAAAATTAAGTACTAGCTTTCATTTTTTTAAAAAATGATAAGGTGAATAGGCAAATACCAGACTAAAAGAAATCTTCAGTGTACACATATGACAGGGACTCACACCTAGAAAAAAATGCATTTTTAAACTTTGACAACCTTGGGGTTGGAGCCATGGCTCAGAGGTAGAGCTCTTGCCTGGCATACGCAAAGACCCAGGCTTGAACCCCAGCACCACATACGAACTAAGTGTCAGGAAAACAAAAACCATATGAAAAAATAAACATGAACTTTGACATCACAACTAAACTCGGTGAGAGTCTCATAGAGGAGTTGACTGACAGTCAGTGGTTTCATACACCTTCTGATTGGATCCTGACCGAGGCAGGGACATACTCTGAGATCCCTTCCCCGAAGTTCAGGAATGGACAATATTAATCTATGAGGCTGGAAATCAGGACAGCAGTTACCTCTGAGGTAACAATGTTGACCCAAGAAAGGGCAGGAGGGAAGCTCCTGGAGCGTTGGTGGTGGTCTAAATTTTGATCAGCGTGGAAGCTGCATGGGTAGCTACATATGCAAACGTTCACTATAAGCTAGACTTCAATAAAAAGGAAAGACAAGTCTCTAAATGCCCTTTCAAGTCTTCCAGAACTGTCTTCTGGTCAAAGCATAGCACATTTTTATGTTATAGATAATGTCTCTTGATCCATCAGCAATAGTAGATGTTTTTCATATGTATTACTTATTGATTTTGTCCGTAGAGATTCTGGAGCCTCTCCTTACATGTTAGCAAGATCTCCAGTTTGTACATGTAGGTTTCCGGATATATTTTAAGGTGTTTTTTACTCACTTTTATATATTTACATGTTTCATCTGTGCTTGCCTATTTTCGTATGGGTAGCGTGCTATTGCCTGAATTGAACTCCACACCCAATTTCATAATTGACATTGTAAGCCATAATGTAACTGTGTTTGGAGATAGGACCTACAAGGAGGTAACTAGGGTTGAAAAGGGTCACAGTGTGGGACTCGGCACTGGAGTTTCAGTGTTCTTATAAAAGAGACACCAGAGAGCTTGCTCCCTCCACCCCGTGAGGACACAGTGAGAAGTGGGGCATGTCGTGCCATGACCAGAGCCATCGCCCTCCTGGCCCCTTGCTCTGAGACTTCCAGCCTCCAGAATGTGAGAAAACACCTTGCTGTTAAGCCGCTGGGTCCACATTTGCTGTGGCAGCTGAGCAGAGCAAGAGTTTGCTATGGGAATTCACTGTTATTTTCTTCCAGGTACATAATCAATCCCTTCTAACTAATCTTTTTAAAATTCCATGAATTGAATTTCCCAAATGTTTTGGAATCAATGTCTGAATTCTCTGTTTTATCACATTGATAAGTTTGCCATCTCTGTACGAATTTTAATATCACATACAAGAAAAAGAAATGCCCAGGAATATCCAGAAGAAGGAGGAAGAGGAGAAGATGGAGGAAAAGCCAAGAAAGTGAGAGTCAGAGTGTGAGTCTACAGTGTAAGACTCCTGAAATCAAATTAACACTATCTTGTTGTCAATGGGATAAACTGAGAAGCATGCTTTCACATGTAGCTGATAGAAATGTAACGGGTGGGGGCTGGAGCAGGGGCTGGAGTGGTGGCTGGGCTGTTACAGCGCTTGCCCAGCATGCACGAGTACATGGGTTCAAACCCCAGCACCCACGTACACAACTAAGTGTCAGAGCAATGAAAGACATGTGAAAAACTCAATAAAAATTGATTCTATCTGTCTGTCTCTCTCTGTCCTTCTCTCTTAAAAAAAAAAATGAAAGAAAGAAATGTAATGGGTGTTTGTGGAAAATCAATTTAGCTAACGTCTATTAAAAATAGTAATACACATTCCCTTCAACCCAGCTATTTCAATTAACAGAACATCTTTTCTAGAAATTAAAGCTTAAGTACACAGAACCTGATCACTGGGATGTTTGTTGCAGTGTTGTTCCTGCTGGTAATGAACTGGAAATAAAGTGAACAAACATCAACAGAGAAAGGCTGAGCGAGCTGAGAACGAGGCCCACCGCAGGGGATTATGTAGCCCACTACAGAAAACAGAGTAGAGGATTAGTAAGGATTTACGGAACAGCGCCACGTGAAAAAAGTAAGATGTAAGAAAGATTGTATACCGTGATTCCATTTTTTGTAAATCAATGCAATACACTTGATATTTATATGCATGTAAGTATCTATGTTGGATCAAATGAATATTAAGAGAAATAGGGAAAATGTTAACATAGATTATTAACCTAAGCATACAATGGGAGCAGTAGGGAGAAAATTTAAAAATGGATCACACTAAGCAAAAGCAGGAATATGGTTGTATTTATTTGTTAGTGTAAAAACACACATATGTATGTGTGAAATAAATGAGATACAAAGATTGTAAAAGAATTTTGATGCAACAGGAGAAATATTAAAAGTTTATCAACTTTGTTTAAACACAAAAAGTTTTAATAAAAACCTAAGAAAGGCTGAAACCATAAAGAAAATATAAGAAATTAAAGAAATAGGGAAGAGAAGACATGTAATCAAATCAAGAGCTAGTTATTGTAACAGACTAATAAATTCAATAAGCCTCTAGCAAATGCATCAATTAAAAAGACAGACTGCCTACCCCAGTGCGTGGAAACCAAGAGACATCTGTCAGACGGTGCAACAGATTGTGCTAGGAGTCTGGGTTTGGAGGAGGAATTAAACTTCACTTCCTGAAACAATTTACACTGCGGCTGAATTCTTGCTCTCCTCAAGAGCACCTTGGGCTGGGAATATAGTTCAGTGGTAGAGCATTTGCCTCGCATGCACCAGGCCCTGGGGCCAATCCCCAGCACTCTAAAGAAGCAAATCTATAATTATATGTAGCTACATGACTATTGCAGCACCACAATGGTCTTGCACCAGAGCATCCAAGTCAAAGCAGATCTCTGCAACTGTGGGACAATGAGAGAAAAATCAATTCTCCTAACATCATAGAAGGCGTATGCTGTGTCCAGCCTTGTGCTACATACAAGCTTTAGATGCATAGTCGTTTAATCCTTAAACTAACCCAATAAGGGTTACCATTATTGTCATGATTATTTTACCTGTGTTTCCAGATAAGGACATTTCAACATAAAGAATTTAAATAAATTGTGCAAGTCATGTAGTTAGTAAGAAAGTGATAAAGCTGGAGTCTTTCCAGGTGCTCCACGCCTTCGTGGCTTAGGGAAGACATACAGGCTAGGGACCCGTATCTCAGAACAAGGACTGAAATAGAAAGGTCAAGAGCGTGACTGCAGAGTAAGAAGGTGACAGAATTTACTTAGAGTGTGGTGGCTAAGCATGCAGCTGCCAGAGGCAAGCAGCCCTGCATTTGAGTCAGCCCCTGCCACAGAGAATGGTCTTGAGAAAAGGACTCTAAATGTCAGATTTAGCAAATAAAAATACAGGAAGCTGAGTTAAATTTGAATTTCTCATAAACAATGAATAATTTTTAGCAAAAGTATGTCTCATGCCTTTTCTGGAATACAGTTGTTCTTTAAAAAATTGTTCATTTGAAATTCAAATTTAACTGAGAAGTTTATATTTCATTTAGCTACACTACCTCAATTTTTCTCACCTGAGAAGATGAATAAATGTAACTAACTACCTGGCAATATGTCTTCTAGCTGTCTCCAAATATCCATCCTTTACTTTTCCCTTAGTAGCAGAACCCTGACTCTTGCCTGAGCGTATAACTACCACATTTCCTAACTTCCCTTGTGGAAGGTAACAGCCATGTGACTCTCAGTGAAGACTCAAGAGAGAACATGCACTGTAGAGAGTGAGATTTGCAGGAACTTGCCTTCAAAGTGGAAGGAAATGCCCCTTTGTCTCCTTTGCCTCCATCCTGTTTCCTGAAGCACAAATGTGATGGCTGGAATTGCAACCGTTATCCTAGACCAGGAGGATTAGCCCTACACACTGTGGGGTTGGCAGACGCATAGCTGGTAGATTCCACAGCAATGACTGAGCAGTGGTCTCACCTTGGCTGCCCCTGGAACCACCTGGCTAACATTTAAAATGCCCTGTGTTGGTAAGATTGTTTGCTTCTGTGTCCAGAAGACCTCACAAGAACAATTAGAGGAGGAAAAGTTGATTTGGGGGCTCACAGGTTCAGAGGTCTCAGTCCCTAGACAGCTGGCTCCACTCCTTGGAGCTTAAGGTGAGGCAGGACATCATGGCAGATGGTGTGGTGCAGGAAGTGGCTCAGAACATCACATCAGGGAACATAGAGAGAGAGCTTTACCCTTCAAGGAGAAAATATAAAACCCCAGGGACTCCCTCCTCAGCTACACCCACCTGCCTGCAGTCACCACCTAGTTAATCCCCTTTAGGGGCTTAATACACTGAAGAGCTGAAGACTCTCATAACCCAACCATTTCTCCTCTAAATACACATGAGCTTTATGGGGAACTCTGCTATCTAAACCATAACACTCCCCACATCCTAAACTGATGAAGCTAGAATTTCTGGGGGCATTTGTATTTTTAAAACTCCCTAAGGTTGCATTGTATGGCCAAACATGAAAACAGCTGTTTGGTTTTTCTTGTTTGTTTGTATGTTTGCTTATTTGCTTTTGGTACTGGTGTTTGAACCCAAAGGCGCTTAATCACTGAGCCACAAGCCCAGCCCTCTTTATTTTTTATTTTGAGGCAGGGTCTCACTAAGCTGCTTAGGGCCTCGATAATTTTCTGAGGCTGACCTTGAATTTGCAATCTTCCTGCTTCAGCCTCCAGAATCGCAGGGATTACGCATGAGTGTCATTGCACCCAGCCAGAACAGCTATTTGAAGTTTGCCCCCAGTGGAGCACAGGGTCACGTTGCACACTTAATGGAAATGACAATGCATGGGTTTAGGCGGGGCTGGAGTCTGGTTTGGTTTTTCTGTTGTTTACCGGGTTTTCCAGATGATGGTGCATCGTCACTGTGTCTAAGTGAATATCAGAATCCCTTATAGAGCTTGCAATTTATTTTTCTTTATAATTTTATTCAGAAATATTTTATATATCATAAAATCCACCTATTTCAAGTTTACAACTCAATAATATTTAGCAACATGACCGAGAGGCACCATAGAGCTTTATGGCCCCTTGGAAGATCCCTGAGGCCACTCACAGTGAATTTCCCAGTCCCACCCCTCCCCACCTCAAGGCAACCACAAATCACTTGCTATCTACGGATTTGCCTGTCCCCGGCATTGCACACCAACGGAGTCCTGCGAAGGGGTCTCTGGGGTCAGGCTTCCTCCTCCTGGCATAATGTTTTGGAGGTCCACTCCAGCGTGGCGTTGCCGGGAGTTCCTTCCTGTTTTGCTGAGCAGTGTGCGCAGAGAGTTCTGCAGCCTTGTCGTGGCCTCCACCTCTCCCACCGAGGTCCCCTTTCAGTGGAAACGCGCTCTGTCCAGCCCTCAGGTGACCCTCTGCTGCTGGTCCACAGACCACCTCTCCAGTAGCATTGGCCACAGCTCACTCATGTCACAGACTTGTACGGAAGGCACCGTTTTCAGTGAGTGACAGCTTGCGTTCGTGGGAATAGGGGTTCACCCTGAGGAGGCTTATCCCCAAGTTGCCTGTTACTTTTACTTTGTCACTGTTATGGTTTAGATACTATGCGTCCCCAGAACGTTCACGTGTGAGTCAGTGCAAGAAGGCTTAGCGTGAAGCCACTGGGTTGCGAGAGCCACCCTAACCGGTGAACCGATCCCTGCTAGGATTAGCTGGGGGGTGGCTTTGGCAGGTGGGGTGTGGCTGCAGGAGGTGGCTCATTGGGGGCTGCCACTGAGTTCGTACATGGCGAGCACAGCTTAGCCTCTCTGCTTTCTGGGGTGCAGTCTTGAGGTGCTGCCCTCCACCACACTCTTCCACCATGATGCTCAGCCTCACCCTGAGCTCCGAGGAAGGGAGGAAGCCTTCTGTGGACCGAGACCTCTGTAACCATGAACCCACAAATGAACCTTTCATCCCCAATTGTTCTTGTCAGGTCTTTGGGTCACAGCAGTGAAAAAACTCACTAGAACAGTCACCTAGTGAGGAAAAATTGTGCACAGGTACTTGCTAAAAGTTCAGTAGCCATTTAGACAAATAAAGGAGACTCCGTAGCATGACTTTGTCCTGTAAGCAGGAATAAGACATTTCACTCCACCAGTAACCTCAGAGACAAAAATTAAAATCATATTAACCTATCGAATTGGCAATCATATATTTAAATGTTGAATACCCAAGGGCATAGTGATTCCAGTGTCCCCACGCCGGGAAGTGGAAAATCAATTGATAAAATCATGCTGGAGGGTGACATGGCAGTGAGGTCCATATCATAATTCTTAAAAGGTTCAGCCCCTTTCTCCTCTTAATTCTATTTTTAGAAATGAATCCCAAAGAAGTAAATAGCAATGCCCATGCGCACACAATGCTATCTGGGCAGGTTGTTTTTAACCTTGGAAAAGCGAACTGAAACTTGAATGGTCAACATGGTAGGGACAGAAAGTCTGCACACATTCTATGAGTCCGTGTGGTGCAGACATCAAGTTTATCAATTTGTGGTCCAACTTCTGAGCTTAAATCCTGGTTCTGTCAACTGCTAACTGAATGACTATGGGCAAGCCAATCATTCTGCTTCTTTCCCTTCATCAGTTTAGCGGAAAGCAACTTACATCAAAAAGTATGATAATTCCTAAAAAGGTGTTAAACATGGAATTATTGTATGATCCAGCTTCTCCACTTCTGAAAGCAGGGGCTCTGACAGTTCTCTGTGCATGGTGTTCACAGCATCATTATTCACAACAGCCAGAAGATAGATGCAACTCAAATGTCTGCATCACTGAATGGATAAATAAGATATGGCATATGTATATAGTGGAATATTATTCAGCCTTCAAAAGGACGGGAATTAGACCCATACTACAACGTGAATGACCTTTGAGGATTTCAGGCAAAGTGAAACAAGCGAGTCACAGAAGGATGAGTGTTGTATAATTCCATTTATTGGAGGCACTGAGGTTAGTCAAATTCGGAGAGTGAGACAGCAGAACAGTGGTTGGTTACCAGGGGCTGCAGGGAGAGGAAATGGAGTATTACCATTTAATGACAAAAGTTTTAGTTTGGGAAAATGAAAACTTCCATAGATGGATGGGGGTGATGGTTGTAGAGCCATGTGAATGTGCTTTGTGCCACTGAACCATACACTTAAAATAGTTAAAACTGTAAATTGTGTGTGTGTGTGTTCACCATCATAAAAATGAAAACAATATTGACTACCTCATGGAGTCTCTGTTAGAAATAAATTAGTTAATGTATATCAAACACTGAAGGGCTACCAGGCACATAGTAAGCGAGGCATTAAGTGATATCTGCTTCATGACTAAAGACTCCACATATTTGTGAAGAATATTAACATATAAAATTACTCAGAGAGTCAAATAAAAATGCAGAACATAAAACTGCATTTCCGGTCAAATTCCCATTTTGCTTAAAACATTTTTGAAGATGCGTATGTGTGTACTCATGCGGAGGGAAGAAGGAACACAGTCAAGCAATGAAACATTAACCTGGGTAGTTATGCTCATCAGAGTGAGGAGACTGCTAATATTTGTTTTTCTTGGTATATTTCTGATGCTTCCAATTTTAATGAAGTTCATGTCTGGGGGTTTTGTTTGGTTTTGGTGTGGAGAATTGAACCTAGAGGTGAATGACCTATGATCCACACCCTTCTTATTTTTCATTTTGAGACAGAGTCTCACTAAATTGTTGAGGCTGGCCTCAAGCCTGTATCCTCCTGCCTCAACCTCCTGAGTTACTAAGATGACAGGTATACACCACTGAGCATGTCCTATTTTTATAAGCATCATAAATATGATATGGGAGGCACTTTTCTTTTTCCTGAAGGAGAGACCGCCCTTGTGCCATCTCCATGCTCTGAAACTTCTTCCAGGTGTCCAAGATGGAGCAAAGTTCCTTCTAGTGAGAGTAGTCTTTGGAACATTTGTTTCACATCTTGCAATTGGAAGAATTTTGAGAAGTACCAGAGACATGGAGACAGCACTTTGAGGAGCCTGGAGTCTCCTGCCAAGTATGGAACACCTTGGCAGTGCCAGACACAATCAGCTCCAGTGACATCAGGGAGTTCAAATGTGTCCTGTGCAGTGCTGTCTCCGAGACTGTGCTAACCTCTGAGGTTCCCACTGCCACTTCCTGCATCTCTTGCCTTCTGTGAAGTTGCAGAAGAGAAGCAACTCCCCAAAATATCAGTACACCTCCCCGATGCCATCCGAGGTCTCAGCACCTGCTGCAGGTGTCTGAACACACCAGGCTGTGCCTGTGCCCCATCACGTGCCATGAACGTCCCCAGCATGTCTGTGTTGTCCTCTCTGCCTGTGGGCATCCGTCCTATCCTACCTTTGTCAAGGCGCAGGCGGGCTGCCCATTTTGTAGGACTTCTCGTCCTCTGAGCTCTCTGGGTAGTTAGATAGGACCCGCACTGCCTTGGTGTCCCTAAAGAACTAGATGAGTTTCCTGAGGTCAGGGAAGGCTCTCACTCCACTGGGCAGCAGGACCCCACCCAGTTAAAGTGTTAGGCACAAAAGCACTTTGTTCAGCTTCCCCTGGATGGGTCATGTCCCTGGTGGCTTCTGCAAACTCATATGCTAAACAGATACCAGGCTTGGTTCCTCTGTGTGGCTCATGGGTGAAGTAAATGTCCAATAGGTCCCTGTGGGGACGGAGGGCAGGAGGGGAGAACCATAAAACCTCTCGTTCAGAAAGTTGCACAATCACCCCCAAGGATCACGGTAATAATCCTGAATTTGCCTGACTCCCACTTTGCAAGCTGGGGTCAAAACATTGCCCTGGTCACAGCTTTGCATTAAACTGCCCAGAATGGAAACCGTGTTCACCCGAAGGACTGGACTGTTCGCTGCCTGGGAGAGGAACAATTCTGCATGCTTCATTGTTTGGGAGAGGACTGCTTGAATGTCCCATTGCCTGAGAGAGGGACACTGAGCAACGCTTTGGAAGAGAAATAATCAGACCTTCCATTGTTCAGAAGAAGAGCCATTTAATATCCCGTTCCTCAACGTTTAAGGACAAACTTTTTCCAGTTTAGGGCCCTATTCTGCCTCAGAGTTAGTTTCCAAGTGTTTTCATTTGAAAGAGAGAACACATTTACCTAAAGAAACTGTGTTTGTAATTGTTCATAGGAATCCAGAATGGTACCGTCACCCAGCCTCAATATTTTTTTTTTTTTTTTTTTTT
>PVKS010038469.1:0-17868 GCA_004027875.1 Aplodontia rufa
CTTTATTTTTTATTTTTTTATTCCTTAAATATGGTCTTACATTTAGAAGAGAATCATTATCAAACAATCAAGAACAAATGTATAAAGACAGAGCAAGCCAAGGCTGATGCCATTCCATATTTTCCCCATTGGGTTCCCCATGATTCCATGTTTCCCTCTATTAAACCCCTGTGTTAATTGTACTTCTCAAGGAAGTCCAAGGTTCCCCTCTGAGCTGATTACCCCATACTCCCTCCCTCCAGTCTCCTTATATCCTTCCTATTCCCTCCCTTCCTCCTTTACCTCCTCCCTATGTTCCCTAGCATCCTAGGCAAGGTTTCCCCTCTTCGAGTAAAAATTCATACATGTTGAGGTTATTATTAGCTTAGTCATCTATCATACTGTTTCCAATTGTATTCTAGCTTCCACAAATGAGAGAAAACATTCAGCCCTTGAGTCTCTGAATTTGAGATATTTCACTTAGCATAATTTTTTCCATCTCCATCCATTTGACTGCAAATGCCGTAATATCATTTTCTCTAATAGCCAAGAAAAATTTAATTGTATATATGTACCAAAGTTTTTGAATCCACTCATCCAATGAAGGTCATCTGGGTTGGTTCCATAATTTAGTTATAGTAAATTGAGCTGCTGTAAACATTGATGAAGTCATATCTCTATAATATGCCGATTCTAGCTCTTTTGGGAAAATACCCAGGAGTGGGATAGCTGGGTTATAAGGCAGTTCCAGCCCTAATTTTTTGAGGTGTCTCCACACTGCTTTCCAGAGTGGCTGAACCAGTTTGCAGTCTCATCAGCAAATGTGACAGTGTTCCTGTTTACCCATAGCCCCTCCAGCATCTGTCATTGTTTGTATTCTTTATTTTTGCCACTTTGACAGGAGTGAGGTGGAATCTCAGAGAAGTTTTGATTTGCATTTCTCTTATTTTAGTGATGTAGATAGAGGATTTTCTCATATGTTTATGGGCTTTTGGGAATTCCTTCATTGAGAAGTTTCTTTTTAGTTCCGTAGCCCATTTATTGATTGGATTATTTGTGGGTTTGGTATTTCATTTTCAAGTTCTTTGTATATTCTGGATATTAGACCTCTGTCCGAGTTGTAGCAGGCAAAGATTTTCTCCCATTCTGTAGGTTCTCTCTTGACACTCTTGACTAAATCTTTAGCTGTGCAAAAGCTTTTTGATTTAATTGCATCCCAATCATTTATTTTTTACTTTAACGCTTATACCATGAGAGTCTTGTTAAGGAAGGCAGAATTGACCTCTATATCATATAGTGTTGATCCTAATTCTTTTTCAAGCAAATGTAAAGTTCCTGGTTTAATATCCAGATCTTTGAAACATCTTGATTTAATTTTTGTGTAGGATGAAAGGTAAAGATCCAATTTCAGTTGTCTACATATGGCTGTCCAATTTGTCCAACACCGTTTGTTCAACAGGCCATCCTTCTTCCACAGTATACTTTTACTTCAGTAACACTTCATGCCTTATGGCAGTGATTCTCAAACTATCAATGGCAAAAGACCTGCATTCTCAAACTTCAATTGAGTTGTTTTATGAGACTATTAAGACAGGTGAAATAAACCTCCTAATACTTTTGTGATTAGATGTAAAATAAAGCTCAGAATTCTGTACCCCTTTTCTTTATAGATGATATTTATGTGTAATTTGTCTTCCCAAAATATATATTGAATTCTTAAACCATGGTACCTGTGCATGTGATTTTATTTGGAAATGACCTCTCTGCAAATGTAACATAGTTAAGATAGGTCACAATGGGCTAGGGTGGGCCCTTAATACAATATGATCTTTGACCTTATAAGAGGAAAATAGAAACAAAACAGACATGCAGAAGAGAATCATGCATGACCACAGACTGACATCAAAGAGATTGAGTGATGATAAAAGCAGATATTTACAAGTTATTCAACCACAAACCAAGAAAAATCAAGGATCTTCCAAGATCTGTCACTACTTCCAGCAGAGAAAACAAGGTTTTGCTGATAACTTGATTTCAGATTTCTAGTTTTAAGATTTATGAAGAATAAATTTCTGGTATTTTTATGCCACTCACTTTTCAGCAGCCCTAGGATACCAATGCAGATGGCTTCCTTATTTTAGTGCTCAGAGATAGATTTGTTTGAGATAGTTGTCCATCACTGATTTTTTAACCTATAATAAATGCAAAATCCTTATAACAAGTGTAACTTTCTTTGGACAAAAAATTATTCCTAATGGTTTATTTTATCTGGACTAAATTTTACTAATTTGTTTGCTTATTCTGTTATCCCATTCTGGGGTTCATGTTGTTCCTAAGGTTTTCAACTTGTTCACAAAATGTACTTGTGACATGTTTAGTTTTAGTCTTTTCATTTTGCTTAGAAGCAATTATCATTCAAAAACAGTGGTTTTGTTGTGGATTTAAATTAATTGATTTGCTACATAGGCTCTATTTCATAAACTCAGAATTCTCAGGTCATTAAATTCCCTGTTGGGACTCTTAAAGGATAAGTTTTCAGGGAATACAATAGAGAGTAGAGCTCTCTGTTGCTAATTGCCATATTTTAAAATTTTGTAATATAACACATAACCAGAGAAGTACATTTAGCTTATATATCCTAACACATAACCTTAAATCTGATATCTAGCAACAGCTCAGTTCAAAAGAACAAGCATTTCCAGAATTCCATATAGGCTACTAAGCATCTTTGGCTGTAACATCTTTCTCACAATCACCCCCCTTTTTAAGGGGGGGTACAGTCAGAGAGAGAGACAGAGAGAGAGAGAGAGAGAGAATCAATTTTATTTAGTTTTCATTGTTCCAACACTTAGTGTATGTGGTGCTGGGTTTCGAACCTGGGTCCTTGAGCATGCCAGACAAGCACTGTAACTGCTGAGCCACTAAAGCCAGCCCTCACAAACCCCTTTTAATAATTGCTTACCTGCACTTTAAGTAATAATTTATTTGATTTTCCTTATTATTATATCACTTATATAGACATGACAAAATCATATAGTTTCTTTGTTGCAGATTTCTTTTTATATTTAAAAAAATTTTGGTACTGGGGATTGAATCCAAGGATCACTTCACCACTGAGCTAAATCCCTATCCCTTTTTATTTTTCATTTTGAGACAGAGTGGAGGCAGGGTCTGGCTAAGTTTCTGAGGCTGACCTCAATCTGCCATCCTTCTATCCCAGCCTCCCAAATTTCTGGGTGTTGAAGATTTTTTGTTAAAAAGATTGTCACAGCATTATTATCCATCCTGCATATTCTTCAGCAAAATGATCAAAATATGGAAATTAATTTCTCTCCTGTTAAATGTTGGCTCATTTTGATAATCCATTTATAACCAAGTGATGCTATGTAACTTGGGGGATGTCTTGTAGCTTCTGCCAGCCCCTCCCCATTTGTTTTAATATTCATCTCAGATGCTTCTTCCTGAAGTACTTCTCAAAATTCAGCATCATGTTTTGAGAAGCCTAAGCCAAACTGAGAGAACATGTGAGGTGCATCCAATCAATTGTGATAATGGAGCTCAACTGTATGCCCAGGTGGTCCCTGGTTTAGCACTGGAAATCTTGTATCCAGGAACCTCCTCAGTGCTAGACATACTGGGAAAGCATTGATTTCTCTGGTTTGTGACTCGTCTCAACCCAGGGACCAAGCATGTGTCTGAATAATCATCAAGATAATTGTAGCCCCAATCATTAAAGTTATACACAGCCCTTCAAATATTATGTGATACTTCAGACACTGTGAAGCAAAAACAAACAAACAAATAAAAATCCTAACACCCCCCCCACCATGCTTCTGAATTACCCACAGAATTCAAAAGAATAATACGTCAAGCCTGGGGATATGGCTTAGTGGTAGAGTACTTGCCTAGCATATGTGAGGCCCTGGGCTTCATCCCTAGCACCACACACACACACACAAATAAATAAATAAAATAACAAAGAGAATAGTACACCAGATACTGTTTAATGGCATTAAACTTGTGATGCTTATTCACATAGTAAAATGTAACACTTTAAATTATTTCTGTACTTTTAAGAAGTAACATAATTGGTAGATATTCTTTCATGTTGTCATTTTTATTTTTGCAGAACAAATTACCAACAAAGTTAAATCATACAATATAAATTTAAGAAACTAAAATAAAGAAAGAAATAAAATTTTAAAAGGTGATATATGACTCAACATTAAATGACTTAACTTATAAATAATTGGAATCCCAAAAGAAAAATAAGGAGTAGAAAATACATTTTTCAAATGTTTTTGAAATTTGATGAAACTATGTCTATGCACCAAACAAGCATAATATAATCAAGTGCTCTCTTTCTGTTCATATAGTATGTGTGACCATACTTGGGTTCCTTCTTCTTTAATTGGTTCCAGGACCTTCTGTGGATATTAGAATCTGTGAAAAACAAAATAAAATTAATTTAAATAAAAGCAAAGTGGTATAGTATTTGCTTCTAACCTAAATAATATACTCCCATACTTTAAATCATCTCTAGATTACTCAAAATAGCAAATACAATGTATTGCTAGGTAGAGAATTATACTATATTGACTACTGGGAAAAGTGCAAATTATTCAAGAAAATATAAAAGTTCTATGTGTTCAGGCACCTAACAATATAGTGACTAAATTATGAGGAATAACTCAGTGTAACTGCAAGAAGAAGCAGACAAATCCACTATTAGAGTTGGGGGACACAGCACCCTTATTTCAGTAATTATAGATCCAATGGGAGAATATCAGTAACTTATGTAGGTGAATTGACTTATACCATCAATAAATTCAATCCAATTAACATATCTAGAATATTTTTCATCCAGCAACAAAATTATAGGTGCTCCAAGCTCACATGCCACATTTATAAAGGTATACCACATTCTGGATTATAGAACTCACCTTAAAAAATTTAAAATATAAAAATCATACATAATCTATATTCTCATGCCACAATATAACTATGTTCTAAAGTCATAGAGAGATTGCTGGAAAATCTCTGAACTGAAGATTAAATAAAGTGCTTCTAAATATCACATAGGCCAAAGAAGATGTACCAAAAATTTTAAAAATATTTTGATGTAAATATAAATTAAAACATAACATTAATATTTATTAGATACAGGAAAAACAGTGCTTATAATAAAACTAATATTACTAATACAGATATTGAAAAATAAAAAAATCTAATAAAATAAGAAACATAAAATAAAAATCTAAAATAAAATCATGAAGATTCTACCATTGGGCTTTACACAAAGATCAAAAATGAAAGCCTAAATTAGCAGAAAAAGAGAAATAATGAAATGCAGAGTGGAAATCTGTGATATTGAAAATGAATTAAAAAAGAAGTATAAAACAAATGGAAAGTTAGCATTTAGATAAGAATAATAAAATCAATATTTTAAATAAACCTAAGCATGAAAAGCAACCTAAGCATGAAAAAAAGAGAGAAGAGAAAAATTTCCATTATAGTAAATGAAAAGCGAGTCATCATTGCTGATCCAATTGTCACTAATATTTTACTAATGACATAGCGACACACATTTGCCTGCAGATATGGAGTACAGCTGTATTCACAGGTCTATGTATATGTAAGTATTTCTCTCTGTATGCGGATCTACATTTATATCTACAAATAGATGAAATGGGTCAATTCCTTGATATGCACAGATAACAAAAACTCACCCAGGAGATCATATGAATAGGCATGTAAATAGGAAGGTATGTATAGTGAATAGTCTTTCAGAAAACAAATCACCATGCCCAAATGATTTCACAACTGAATTCTACACATCATTTAAAGATGAAATTGTACAAATTTTCCACAATCTCTTCCAGAAAATGGAAAAAGGTGGAACACTTTCCAAGCTCTTTCAGGTCAACATTATTCTGTTATTAAACCAGAATATTGGAAGAAAAGAAAAAATTATTATTTTTCATGAATATAGATGGAGATAAACTCACCAAAGTATTAGGTAAACAAAACATATATTTAAGAATTACCATACAAAATGTCCAAATGAGATTTATTCTAGGCTTATGAGTCTATTAATAATTTATATAATGATATATATGAACAGATTATAGAAGAAAATTATTAATCATATCAGTTGAAGCAAGTCCTATTTATACAAAATAGGCTCGGAAGTCTATGAAGAACAGCACTTCCATGAGTCCACACATAACACCACCTGCTTAAAGTGGTAAAATGGTCTTTTTCTCCCTAAGTTCAAGAAAAAGTAAGGATGTCATCTTTCATCACTCCTATTCAGTATTGTGCTTGTGGTTCTGACCAAAACAATTTTCAAATAAAAAGAAGTGAGATGAACACACGTTAGAAATAAATAAAACCATCTTTGCTCACAGAAGACAAATCATCTCAATAGAAAATTCCAAGACTCGACATGAAAAATAAAAATTGAAATTAATAAGTATAGCAGTGTCACAGGATGCAAAACTAATATAGAAAAGAAAATTGCTTTTTTATATACCAGCAATGAACATTTGAAGGAAAATTGAAAAATGTACAAGTATAGTTCACTATATGCACGTTATGCAACAAAAAATAAAATTAAAAAATATTTATTTTTTAAAATAGCATTATAGGTTGATTTCCCTGGAAGCGTATGCTGAGATAATAGTTAAAATAGAAGTAGTTTGTTTCACAAGCATTCACAATAAATAGAAAATCAAATAGGGAAAGGAACAGAAAAGCAAGGATGTCAAGCAAGGATGTCAAGCAAGGATATAGTTCTTAATCAATCATGCTTGCATTAGTTTTGACTATCCTGAACAGAGGCTCTGGTTATAGTGTGCATAATCTCTCAGAATTTATTCAAATAGGTATCAAGGAAGCTGAAAAATTTATACTCCTGTGCCTTCCAGATATTGATTAGGAAACATAAATTCCAATATACTTTCAGGTTTCCATTTTTGCAATCAGAGAGTTTTGTGAGCCTGGTGGCAATTTTCCAATAACAGGAAGGGCAAGTGCTTATTCTTGGGAGTGAAAAAATGAGACTATATGAAAGGAAAATAGATGTCATTATAAAATGACAAAATTTAACGAGTTAAATATCTTAACATGTAGGAAGTTGTTGATGATTTATGAATTGCTGCAGAATATCTAAACAACAAAGCCATTCTGGAGGATAATTTGCCACAATATATAAAACCTAATATTTAAGAAGCATACATACTTTATTACCTAAATAACATAAATGAATTTACTTCAGCAATAATATTTTAACAATATCACATTCAGTAGATGAATATGGACTTCCTTCTCTTTATTTAGGTTTTATTTAAGTCTAAATATTTTAATACTTAAGTAACATAAGCACATTCACTTTAGCAATACAAAGATAAAAGTTTGAATTAAATAAGTAATCAAAGATGTGGTATACAGATTTAACAGGTTTCAATACAGAGAAAATGTGAAATGGATGAAAACACTAAATAATTTATCATTGTGAGTTCAACTTAGTTTTGCTTTTCATTGCAATTTTATCTCAATTTAAGAGTTACCTTTTTCATTTCTGCAATACAGATCATTGGCATATTGACAAGGATTACAAGAACTCCGTAGGTAAATTTGCAGATTACTACCATTTAATAATATCACATTTCCAGTCCTCGAATGTATATATCTAATCATTCATTTTTTACTTGATGAAGGATTTCATTCCATTTGTAATAGTTTTTCTATGATTAAATTTATTCCTAAGTGTTCTATTCTTTTTGATGCTATTGTAAATTGAAATGCTTTCTTTGTTTCATTTTAAAATTATTCATTGCTAATACACAGAAACAAAACTGATTTTTAAATGTTGACCTTATATTCTAAATTATCGCTTAATTCATTTATTAGCTCTAAGATTTTTTCTGGGAATTCCTGAGCATTTTGCATAAATAAAATCATGTCATCTGTGAATACAAGTAATTTTGTTTCTTGCTTTCCAAGTTGGATGACGTTTATTTCCTCTTTCTTGACTAATTGATCTGGATAGAACTTCCAGTATAATGTTGAATAGAAGTAGAGATAGTTGTCATCCTTAATAAGAATATTAGCTGTGTATTTTTCATAAATGCATTCACTCTGTTGAGGGTTTTCCTTTGATTCTTGAGTATTTTTCTTATAAAAATGAATTTTATCTAATGCTTTTTATGTACAGATTGAGAAAATTATGTGGTTCTCCCCCCCACCTTTCATTCTATTTTATGTGGTATATTTCCTTGATTAAAATTTGTATGGTGCACTATGCTTGTATTTGTAAGATAATGCCGTTTTTTCAAGGCTTCTAATCATTTTTCATGCTGCTGGATTCTGTTTCTTTATGTTTTCTTGAAGATTTTTGCATCGATATTCACAAGCAATGGACATCTGTAGCTCTCTTTTCTTGAAATATCATTGTTTGATTTTGTTGTTAAGATAGTGCTGACCTCATAGAATGAGACTGATTTGTTTCTTAACATTTTTTGAAAAGTTTGAGAAAGGGTGTTAACATTTTAAAAACTTGGTAGAATTCACCTATGAAGCCTTCTGGTATTTACTTTTCCTTGGTTGGAAAGTTTCTGATCAAGGATTGGAAAGCTTGTAATAGGGTATATTCAAATTTTCTCCTTCAGTTAGGATAGATTGTTTCTTTAGGTGGATTTAACAGTTTCACCTAAATTAGCTAACTTATTGACTAAATTTATTCACACTATTCTGGTAATTTGATTAGTTTTTGGAAGATCAGTGGTAATGTTCCTGATTTGCATTTCTGATTTTATTAGTCTTTTGTCAGTTCAGTTAAAGTTTATTACTGTCTATTTTTCTTCATTATCTCAACTGATTTTCTCTTCTCTACTTTAACTCCATTTTAATCTAAATAATGTTCTTTCTGCTGGCTTTAAGCTCAGTTTGATATTCATTTTCTAATTACTTAAGATATTAATTCAGGTGATGATTCAGTTCTTTTCAATTTAGTTGTTTACTGACATAAATTTCTCACTGAACAGTGCCTATCTTACATCTCACATGTTTTAGTATTTTCCTATTCTCCTGAATTTCCAAATATTTTATAATTTTCTTGTAATTTTTCTTTGATTTATGGGTTAAAATATTTTTGCTTAATTTGTACATATTTATGAATGATCCAAATTTCCTTAAAGTACTGTCTTCTACCTGCATTCCTCTATCATCAGAGAAGATAGTTTGCATTCATTAAAATTTTGAAATTTATTGTGGTTCTTTTATGATCTAACATATGGTCTATACAGGAGAACGTTTTATAGTCACTCAAGATAGAGTGTATTATGCTGTTGTTAGGCAGTGTTCTATACATGGTTATTAGTTGTAGTTGAGTTGTAATGTTATAATGTTATTTAAGTCTTGTATCTGATATTCTGCCTAGTTGTTCTATTGATTATTTAAAGCAGAATATTGAAGTCTTTTATTATTATTATAAAACTCTGTTTCTCCTTTCAAGTGTCTTAGTTTTTGCTTTAAAAAATTGGGAGCTTATTGTCATTTTGTATAGTTACTATATACCAACACTTTCATCAATTACAAAAAAGCCTTTTTTTTTTTGGTTGCTTGTAACAATGTTCAACTTATATTGTTTTATTTGTTTATTTGGTACCAGGGTTTGAATTCAGGGGCACTTAACCGTAACACACATCTTCAACCTTTTTTAAACTTTTCTTTTCTTTTTCTTTCTTTTCTTTTTTTTTTTTTTTTTTTTTTTTTTTTTTTTTTTTTTTTTTTTTTTTTTTTTTTTTTTTTTTTTTTTTTTTTTTTTTTTTTTTTTTTTTTTTTTTTTTTTTTTTTTGAGATAGGGTCTCTCTAAGTTTCTCAGGGCTTCACTATGTTGCTGGTTGCTGAGTCTGGCTTTGAAATTGTGCTCCTCTTGTCTCAGCCTCCTGAGCCACGGTGATTACAGACATGTGCCTGTTTTAAATTCTGTTTTGTTTACTTTAAGTATAGCCATTCCACTTCTTTTTTTGTTAATACTTGCATAGAACACCTATTTCCATCCTTTTACTTTCAACTTTTTTTGAGTCTTTGCATGTAAAATGAATTTCTCATAGAGAGCATGTAGTGGATCATTTAAAAAATTCTGTATTGTCCAGTTTTGCTTTTGAGAGTTCATGCAATTTATGCTTCATTTGGTTATTGATCAATAATTGCTTCCATCATTTATTCTTTGCTTTGGATATCTTGTAGTGCTTTTATTCCATCATATCCTTGCATAGTATTTATTTTTTTCTAGTATATTGTTTTGCTTACCTTCTCATTTCTTTTTCTGTTAACATTTTTGTTGTCTCAGTAGTTACCCTGGGGATTACAATTAATATCTTGGTTTATATTAATATATTTGAATTAATATCATCTTAATTTTAGACGTATATAAAAACTGCTTTACATCATTTTACCTCTTATATTATTATGCTCATTAATTATAAATTTACTTTTTTCCTATTAACATAGATTCATTTAAATGATTGACTTTAAGGATTTGATTTGAATGTTTTAGGAAAAAACAGGAGGCAAAGAGCAAAAGCCCATGCATTTATGTTGAACTATATCATTTCATTGACCTATGTAGGTACCTTTACTAGTTGCTGTTTCTTTTTATGTCTTCAAATAATTGACTAGTATGTTTTATTTTAATGTGAAGGTTTCCCTTTAACATTTCTCACAGAGGAAAGCAACTAGGAGCAATAAAACTAGAAAGGTCTTAATGTCTCATTAATTTTAGAAAGATTTATCAGATTTAAAATTTGGGGCTGACAGGATGTTTGTTTCTTTTTCATCACTTTGCGTATGTCCTCACACATCCTGTGGCTCAGGATGTCTAAAGAGAAATGGACTGCTAGTCTTGTCGATGAGCTGATGTATAGAAGTTCTGTTCATCTTGCTGCTTTCAAGATACAGTATTTGTCTTTGACATCCATCAATTTAATTATTTCATGTCTAGAAACTGATCCCTTTCAGTTTATCCTAACTGTACCTTTTGAGCTTCTCCTTTCCATACATTCATGTATCTTAGAATTTGAGAAGTTTTGCCTCTATTTCTCAAATATTCCTCCTATCTCTCACATTGCTCCCCTTTTGGGTCTCACTCCTCATGAATTTTGTCTTAGCGGTTTCGTGGACTTTGTTCAGTTTTATTTCATTCCATTAGTATTTTCCCCCTCACATTGGGTAATTTCAGCTGTATCAATGAAATTTTACTTTAAACTTTTTCAATTTAAAATGTCAACTTTAAAAGGTAAAAGTTATAAAACACACATATTTTTCAAGTGCGAAAGAGTTTTTCAGTTTGTCAACTTTACTCTATCTTGTCATAGATTAACTGATTTTGTTGAGATAATATAATTCTGAGGTACTGTCACATAGAAAAACTTCAGCACTTATTTTTGGTTAGCAATACTATTTCTTAATCATGATATTCTACTAAATGACAATTTTTATAAATGTCTTAATATAGCTATATGAACTTTGTTAAAAATGACATTTAAATTTACTCTTCATCTCAATATAAAGCATTATTTTTATAACCTTTTAAAATATTACTATATTTGAAGTCTAATATGTTTAATATTTAAAATAATCCACAATATTATATCACAGCATGTTTTCTTTTGACCACTATTATATTAATTAATATGCTTTTTTTGACCACTGCAACATTGTTGGTTATTTTCTATTTATTTTCACATGATATTTCATATACTGATGTGCTTAACAAGTGTTAAATTCTTTTAAATTGAAATAGAAACTCATTTGCTCTGGAGTCTGATTTATATTTCCCAGTAATTGAATTGCTTTATTCTATTGCTCTCCAGAAGAGTACACATAATTCCTTTAAACGCTAAAAATAGTTACTTGAATGAAAATAGCTCTTTGCTTCATTGTCTTTTTATTAACTTAAAATTTTCAATCTTATAAAAGAACTAAATCCCAGTGCCATATATAGGAATCAGAGTATGGAACGGTGTCTAAAACTTCTGGCTTAAAGCTGACCCTTACTCACTTTGTTGACTTGGGTACCAAAAATATATGCATACAAATTCCTCTGTAAACCAGATGGATTTTGCAGATTTCTTAACTTCTCTATGTCCTATTGCACTTGAACCATTGCCCCCAGCCACCCTTTTTCAAATACATCAATAAACTTGTACCATAATTTTGTTGGTCATTCATTTACTGATTTCAAAAGAAGCTCTTGTTGAAGTACATTGTAAGTTTCTCCCCTACTAGAATGATGAGACTTTGAAGGGGAAGCAATTTGTTTCAGGACTAATAGCAATGAATTAATCTAAATAACCCTTCGATAAATATGTATTTAAATAATTCATCTTTTATTTACACAGTCCTAAATGGCCCATTAAACTCGGATGGTAATAATCTGGTCACTTGATAAGAAAGTGGATGTGCTGTGCAAATGGGAGTATTTCTTCTTTTTCTGTTATATGTATGGATTTTTTCATCACCTTTTATAGTTTTCAATAACGAATATGGGTATTTATTAAAAGAAAGATAATACTATATTATCTGCCATAATATAAAAACTTGAGAGCCAGTTATTCCTCTCTAACTCAACTATAATTATTTTGATAGCGGGACAATAAGAGAGAGAGAAAGAGAGAATCAACTTTTTATTTAGTTTTTTATTTGGCTTTCATTGCTTGGACACTTCATTACGTACGTGGTGCTGGGGTTCTAACCCACATCCTCACAGATGCCAGGCAAGCGCCATAACTGCTGAGCCACCACTCCAGCCCTCAATTATAATTTCTTAAATGCTGCAGGCATAAAAATTTATACATTGTGCCTTTATTCCTTTCTAGGTGTACATTGAAGTGCTCATTCCCCCCCCCCACTATAAAGTTGCTGATAATATATTGCACTACCTGATCTCCTTGTTAAATATCATTGAATATTTCCACCTACCTCCTCAAGATCACACTCAAAATAATGTAATGATTTACATGCAAAGCACTGCAAATTTGCCTAAAGCAGTCTCGCAAATGGCAATATTTGCTATGAGGATAACTTCTGAATCTTGATAGGAAGCAGCATCATGGAATGAGGCATTACCTGTGGCCATTGGCTATTGAAGCTTATGGAATTCCCCTTTACAATTGCTCTGTGTGATTTCAACTGGCAAATGAAGGGCTTCATAGAACTTAACAGAGGTCTGGTAACTTTCCAAAATTGAATCATTTTGAATAAAAAATATCAGTGGAACTTCCCCCACACAAAAAGTTTTCTTCAGAAAGAAGCACATTCTAGGTAATTTAGAGCCTCTTCAGTGACTAAGACAAAGCCTACAGAAATAAAGAAATAACTTCCAGAATATTATCTCAAGGAGTATGAGTGGAATTTATTTTGATGTCAAGAGAAGATAATTAAAGTTTTTTTTTACTTTATGAACAGAGTTTAAAATTAAATTACATTAATCTTGAGTATGTTTTGTCATCTTTCCGTTGAAATTACAAAATAACTGAGATTGATCAACTTAGAGTGAAGAAAGATTTCTTTGAATAATAGTTTCAGAGATTTTAGGACATGATTACTTGGCCTCATCAGTTCAGAATCATGAGGTAAAACATCATTGCAGGCGGCATGTAGCAGAGCAAAGCTACTCCCCTCGTTTCAGCTGGGAAGCAAGAAGAGAGAGGAAGGGCGGGGGGAATCAATATTCCCTTCATGGTAAATCACCCAATTTCTTATCTTACTTCCACTAGGTCCAACCTTCTAAAGGTTCTACTATTTCTCAACATTGTATCAACTGGAGTCAACCTTTCAGCACATGGCTTTGGGGAACATTTAAGATATTGATAAAGGGAAAAAATAAGCCTACTATGCTTAATAGAAAGCAGTGGTTATTAGTTTTAAATTGGGAGGAGAGGGCTGTGAGAAGCAAGAGTCATTTTGCCTATTTCTAATTCTTATTTCCAAGTTTGAGTTACGGAATCCAAATAATTTCCATGTCTTTCTACCTTGTAGAGATGTAAGGATGATGTGACCTATTTATGCTTAATAAGCTTTCTATATCTACAGAATCTGAATATGTATTTAAACTCATATGACACCAATCTATGGAATTTCTTTTAGGAAAGTAAGCACAGATCAATTTTATTAGTATGATTTACTAAATTATGCATTATTATAAAGGAGAAAATTTTGTTTTGTCTAGGATATAAAATATCTTTCAATATTTTTCAGTGTTTTACTTAATGACCATTATTAAAATAATGAAGAAATCATTCTTTCTTTGCTAATAAATTCCCCTTATTTGAAACACTGGTCATGGTCTATGAATTCATTTTCTCATTGCAGATCAAGATTTATCAGCTAGCTAAGCGTGGGAGTGGGGTTAGATGACATCACTGTGGTGTCTTTTTTGTTCCCAGAAGCAAAGGGTACAGGCAATCTCTGGGCTCTGGGGAAATATATGTTATTTTCAAAGGCACATATGATTTGTAGATTTTTCTCTTTAAAGTCAGACACATTTAATTAACATTTTTTAGTCCAGCTTGAGATGACTGCTTTATTCTGACATGGCCCAATAACCACATTTGTGGAGATTCAAGAATGGTAATTTATGTGAAATGTTGCAATCAGAGCTACAAAGGAATCCAGCTCCTTATACACATATTAAATTTTCTGTCTTATGAATTGTTATAAACCCTTAAAATAAGTGCACACATTGAATAGTATGCTTTAATTTAGCCATCTCAAAGATATTCATTTGATACATTTAAATGTCAAACTTCTGCCAATATCTAATCAAAGTCACGTCAAAATCATTCATTGATTGGTAACACACAAATTAATGGTGGTTTTGTTCTCCAAAATAAATAATACAATTTTCCTGGTAAGTACATGCAAGACCTTAAGGAAGTTAAGAATCTTCTGGTCCTGGAACAAATCTGAGAAGCTCAATACATACAGAAAATAACAGGTATTAATAAATAAGAATACATTAAACATGAATATACATTTGTAATGACAAAGCTAGAATCATGCTTGAAAAGTAGTAGAAACATGGACAATATCTTAGGATGTGGGGCCAAGGTACATATTATTTCCAATACTATTTAACATAGTGATAAAAGTACAAGCAAATGAACTTAGATCAGAAGAGTAAGCAGGATAATCATTGTTAAGGTAGAAGCAAAATTACCTTAATTAGAGATAATAAAATTATTCAATTAAAAAAAGATAATGGTATAAAATATAAAAATCTTGATTAATTTAAAAGGCCAATTTTATTTTTATTTTGAGAAAAATCTGAAAACATAATAAAAATAAGTTGCATTATAAATAACAATAAAAATGGAATTACTGAAAAACTATAATTACAAAATGGGTATTCAAGAATATTTGTGCTTCTCATGAAATATGTATGTTTTTTTTAGAGATCTTTGATTTTGAAAGATTCAGTTTTATATTTTGACTGGATATCAGAAAAGATAGAAGAAAGTACGTATCTTCCTTTAGGAACAGGATAGGACGGTGTGTTATGTTTTCCATATTTTCCTCCATTTTAGTTAAAATTTATAACTTAAGACTTGATTTTCTTTTGCTTTTCTAGTCTGCTTTCAATTTACTCAAACTTACATCTTATGCATCCCTGCAAGTCACCTTAAATGTGTCTTTGGAACAAGACAGGATATAAATAAATAAAAAGTGAAAATCTGTGACAGAAATATTGAACATGGTTTAGATTGAGAAAAAATAGTATCTCTTCTGAATACCTGAACTGTTATAAACACGAGGAAGCTTTTAGGTACATATATAATACAATCTCTACCTCAGTGCCAATCTTTCTCTAAAACACAAACAACAAGCACATACTTCAACTGAAATTCTTTAGCATAGGCCTGGTACTTTGCCATTAGGTCAGCTTGCTCTCTGTGTCCATAGTATTGATTTTGTGATCAGAGTTCTGCAAATTTCAAAGTTTCCTGACATAAAACTTTTTTAGTTTTCTGCAAATAAAAATCATCAATATAAGTTAAAGAAAAAAAAAGTCAACTAAAGACATCAAGCACATACTATGGAACAGATATTTTAAATATGTCAGTGTATTGACCAATTTATTTCTCCAAGCAGTTCAGAAATGTTTTGCATTTTTTACCATTTTATAGATGAGTAATGCAAGGCATTGAGAAGTTAAGTTTTAAATTCAGTTAGTATGGAGCAGAATTTTATCTGAAGTTCTACCCATCATATTATACAGTCTAATAAGTATAAATTAAAAGCAATAACTATGGAAAGATAAGGTATTTTAAGTGAATGTGAAAACTGAAAAATGAAATATATTTTAAATAGTACAGGTTTATTGCCCTAACAAATACAGAGAGTGACTCAGCATCAGTTCATTAATGGATATGTCATTAGGAACTAAGAGCTCTGGTCATGATTTGTTAAGCATTTATTGTCCTGGAGTAACCTTCTATGTCATGAGGACCAATAGATCTTTTGATATATTAAACAGTCCTAAAAAATAGTTATTTTTATCTTCATATTTATAAATGAAAAACTCCAGGCTTAGGGTAGTTAAATGACTTTTTTCCCTTGAGAAAGCCTATTAATTCTCCTACAGACTTGTCACCTCTTAACTAAAATCACCATACATCTTTTCTCCTTTATCTTGTAGGCAAAAGAAGATTACATTAAAAATCTGTTAATGCTAACTATTATTACTTTCAAATAAATCTAAAGAATTATAATTTTTTTCCTCAAAAAGCAAAGTTCATTCTGAAGCTCCAAGTAAAGCATGTTATACTTGCAAAGTCACTTGTGACTCATCTTTGTGTCAGTTTCAAAACACCTGAGAAAATAAATGTATAAGCAGGAAAGTTTTCTTTGACTCATGATTTCAGGTTTCAGTCCCATCTTGGCCCTGTTGCTTTGGGCCTGTGGGGAATAGTAATTTCTGGCAGAAGTGTATGGTGGAGGAGGCCTATCATCCTCATGACAGTCATGAAGCAGAGAGAGACAGAAAGGAGTCAGGGTCCCAAAATCCCCTTCAGTGGCACCCCCCCATGACTCAACTTCCCCTAAAGGTTCCATCACCTCTAATGCAGCCATGAGCTGGGGATCAAGTTCCAAAACATGGGCCCTTTGAGGACATTCAAGATCTAAATCTCTATTTAAAAACTCTTTTGGGGAGGCTTCTAAAGAATTTATACTAAACACCCAAAGGGTACAAAGCTAATGCCAACTAAACCTTTTCACATGAAAAATGATTAAGGTTATTGTCACCTATGCCTATTGTCATATCTAGAGAGAGATTCCATATGTAGTCAGAGCAACCCCTCTCCATGCTGAACATCCCTAAGTGAAACATTCCCTGTTCAATATTCCTATGATTTAGAATTCTAAATCTGATCAGATATATGAAAATATATTCCCATACTGGGGGCATAAAGTCAGTGTTGTGATACTTATTTCTTTTTAAAGTTAGAAATGGTTCTTACTAAAAATAAATTAGAGCAAATTAGTCAAGGAAAGCTTCCCTGTTTTAGTAAGTGCCCAAGGCATATACCCAAGATGATACACTAATATATGGCTGAATCTAGTTTCTAAAACTCAAAATGACACAGTAGATAAACATACATCTTTGTATGTTTGTACTTTTAAGGTATATCTTTGTGTTTTATGACATTATATTTTGTCCTAATTATCTCCAACATAATCCATCATACTTTTTATGCAAAGTATCTCTGTTATCTCTTCATACATAAATATAAGTGTATTTGAGCCCATTGTTCTGAACTTTGAATTAATGAAACCTCACATTCCTGTGCTTTATAGTTTTTATTCTTATGTTCAAAAATA
>PVKS010038470.1:0-17896 GCA_004027875.1 Aplodontia rufa
GGTTACACTCCGGGGCTAGGGGTGGAAGACTCGCCCCGCCCACAGGGACACGTCACAATGGCGACGGGCCGCTGACTAGATTGATAGCAATCTCTCCCCAGCGCTTTCTGCAAGACTAGGCAAAGCAATGAGCAGGCAGTTCGCAGTGCTGCTTGGTCATGAAATTCAGACCCTTCCTCCGTTTCAGGTTGCAAGCCTTTGCCCGGCGAGGCGTGGCGCGGTGGCGCGGAGAGGCCGACAGTGTGTTTCGCTGGGCAGGTCGCCCCGCCCCCCGGCAAGTGCGCTGCAGCTGCCGCAGCTCGCAGGAGGTGGTGTAAATTAGCTATTGAGCTGAAAAAATATCTGGGCTTAATTCCGAGTTCATATATATGGAGAGCAATCAAACCGAGAGTTCACAGTGTGCGGGTGCAGAAAGGTCGTCACCGTGTTTCACTGGGCAGGTCGCCCCGCCCCCCCGACAAGCGCGCCGCAGCTGCCTGCAGCTCGCCGGACGTGGTGTAAATTAGCTATTGAGCAGAAATATATCTGGTCTTAAAACCGAGTTCATATATATGAAGAGCGGTCCAATTAGGGAGTTGGAGGCCAGATTAGGGGATCTGACCAGGGGTAGCTTGGTCCCCCGTGAGGAAGTTCCACTTCCACCGGGTGTGGGGGTGGCCCCGCGTTTGGCAGCCGCTTCCTCGTTTTGTTTTTTGTTTTTTGTTTTTTTTTTTAGGTTAATGCTCTTCACTTTTCCTTTGGGGTCAAAGAACTAGCAGGAGGCAATGCCTGCCCATTCAGGGAAAATCGTCCTACCGTGGGAATCCACGTGCCGACGCGCAGACTGTGCTGACTCTCTGGAGCTTCACGGGGTCAGTGTCCCTGGGATAACCGCCATCTTCCAACACCCAACATTTCTAATTTCTAATGGGAGAATGGGAGCAAAGAAAGGAAACTTGTGGAAAGCAAGGGCAGTGGGTGCTGCCAGGCTGGACTGCTGCCCTCACCCCTCCTGGGAGTACCCAAGAGGTAAGGAAGATGCTTTTCAGGATAATATTGACAGGGTCCTGCTGTGGCCTTTCCAGGCTGAGAAAAGGAGAGCTCGAGTTTTATATGTAACTATACTGCACCAAAAATAAACAAATAAATACATGGAAGAAAAAGATAGCAGTGGCATGGCATCAGGGGGTGGGAGGACAGGAGAGAAAGAGGAAGTACTCAGGATTGAACTGAACAGAGCATGGAGAAAAAAAGGGGTTTTATCCATCCCACCAGAGACTCAGAACTGTGGCTCTTTTTGATTTCATTCCACCGGCGGGAGGGCTGAGAGCAACAGCAACTGAGGCCACCAGTGGCTACAGTGGGTGGGGCTTTGAGCAGCCATGGCTGATGCTGTGGATCTGAACAGATGCAGTAAACTCATTGCTGTTCTGATCCCGTGCTTTATAAAAACAGACCTTCAGCGAGTGTATTTGCAGATACCGGCTGAGCTCAAACACAGGGGGGATGAGAGATGTGCTGGGAAGCGGCCAGCAGTGGTCCCCAGTGGAACAGGCTCCTCGGCAGGAAAGCTAGGTCACCATTCCGAGCCCCAGGAGACAGCTCTCTCTGGCTTTTTAGAGCAGCCTATGATAACTGCATCAGGAAATCACCAAGGGCATCAGTCTCATCCAGGAAGAGAAGGCCTTAGCCAGGCCCAGGTTCCACTCTGCTTAGGGGCTCAGTTTGTGGAATAAAGGGGAGAAATTCCCTGCCCTATCTACTCCCTGCAGCCAGAAGGATCACATGACAAGTTAAAGGCTCTGAGTCTTCTGCCACAAGAGACAGTGTATGCATCTCTCAGCAGAGGGAGAAAAGAAATCATCCAGGCTCCCTCCTAATTAAGTCTTCTGGCTTCAGGTCCCCTGGGAAGCTGGCAAACTTCAGGGCTTACCAGAATCAATCCTCTTCATTGGAAGATCCTCCTAGAACCCCAGGAGTCTGAAGACACCCCAGTTCTCTTTGTGAGATCACATAACCAGAGACTGAGAGACATTCATATCGAAACTCAGAAGGACAGTGAACATCTCCTCCAAAAATTCCCAGAGACAAACTTACTGTCTTTAGTTCTAAGGTTTCATTAAGAATTTTTTACTTTTTATCTGATTTTGCATACGTATATACATTTTTTTTTCTTTCTTACCTTCTGTTTATCTCCTGTACTCAATGTGTATTGGTACAATTGCTGGAACAGTTTATCAGTTCATAGATATATAAAAATATTAGCTATTTTGGGGGGGTTTTTTGCTTTTGTTTTCTGGATTTTTAGCTATTCTTTTTTATTTTTATTTTTATGCTCTTCTTCGTTATTATTTGCTTAATTTTTGTGTTTGTGCGTTAGTTTATTTCCTTGTCCTCCCTCCTGAAAAGAGATTCTGGTCAGCATATTTATATCAAAAGTATACTGTGCTTGACCTCCTTATTTTACCTATGTGTGCTTCTAACTTTATGCGATCTCCCAAATCTTATTAATATCTCTTTTACCCCTCCTGTATTTTACCACTACTATCTCTCCTTCCCTTATGTTGGCCACTGTGCAAAAGACAAACGCTGCCCCGGATGCCATGACACTTTTTCTTCTTCTCTTAAGCTTCCTCTCTCGTGCTTCCCGCGCTCTGAGCAGAAGAGCGCAAAAAAAGTGCTTGCTTGGGGTCTGCTTCCTCTTTCTTTCTATAACCCTTTAAACTACCTTCCGGTTAGTGACAGCTGACAACACCAACATGACAGTCCCTCATTGGCGGGGATAAGCCGATCTGCCGCTTCACCACTGGATCCTTAGCTATCTCCCCTATCTATAAAAACCTGTGTGCCTTGGAAATAAACGGATTTGAGCTACCACCTTCTTTGTGTCACTGACTCATTTCTCCGGGCGAGACGGAGGGGGTCTCCAACGAGGGGGATCCAGAGTTCGGTTGTGGCACTCACCCTCCTGCTCAGCCCCCGGGGGACGCTTCGACTGATCCAAGCCATTCCGCCGGCCCTCAGGGACGCTTGAGGTAGCGACAATTGGTGCCCCGTGTGAGGAATTCCTCATTCCCCGCCGACAGGACATTGAACAAATTCTGGTTCGGGTGAGTACACCTACCGCCCTTGTCTTAGGGGCCCCACCTTGTTTCCTTTTAATCTTTCCTTATGTCTACTGAAGGTGAATTTTCTAAATTGTCTCAGCATTCTTGGGCCCCAATTATTGGATTCCTTCTTGCTGTGGGAGCCCTTATTTCTCATATCCTGTTGTGGGACTCTTTATTATCCCTCTGAGACCCCACTATCATCTCTCCTCTACCATGGGTCAATCAACCAGCAAGATAGACCCTGCCTTAGATTCCCTGCGAATTCTCCTTTAAGAGCAGAGGCTTGGAACTCACTGACGGTCAGGCAAAGGCCACATGGGCAACATTTATTAGGGTGGCCCCCTGGCTACCTGAAAGTAACTTATTTGATTGGGATACATGGGATTGGGTTGGGCAGCTCCTTAGGAAAGCTGCGTCCATTCTGGGGATCTCGCCCCCTTGGGGCGTTTCCTACAATTTCTGCCCTTAAGAGCTGCTTTCCCCCCCAGCCCAACCACATGCAAGAAAAGCAACACCCAGACCAAGACAAGAACCTTGTTCCCTCGGAGGAAGAGAGGTCTGTCCCCCGTACTCCGACCTCCCCCCTCGATCCTTTTGGCTCGGCCCCATGGCCTACTAAAGATGGGTCCCCTCCTCTCCCACCGCCACCACCACAGCCTCCATCCTCCTCTACTCTAATCCATTTAGATCTGTCTCGATTCCACCTCCCTTTTTTGAATCGAAAGCTCGCTCAGCCCCGCCTTGCTCTGATCCTTGCCAGTTGTTCCCGGTCAATGTTAACCCTGGGGGCAATCGCCTGGCCGCCTGGTATCCCTGGGAGCCTGGGGACCTTAAGGAGTTAAAAAAGGCCATTCTCGAAGATGGACCCAATGCCCCCTGGACAGAGACTATCCTCCGGGGACTAGCCCACCACCCATGCACGGTGGCGGACTGGTGGGCGTTAGCCCATGCAGTCCTTCTGGGTCCACTGTATATAAAATGGTGTGCCCTGTGCAAGGAGGAATGTCAACAGCAGGTGGAGTGCAACCAAAGCACTAACCCTGTGATTCCTATTACTGCTGGAATGCTTACTGGCACCTCCGACCAATATTCATCAGGCATCCAACAAGCGGCCATTCCACCTCCTTATCAGGATCAAATTTGGGCTTTAGGCCTGGCTGCATGGTGAAAGCTGGAGGAGGGACCCACCGAATCCCCAATCGCCAGGATCAACCAAAAACCTGGAGAAGACCTCTCTGGGTTTATTAATAGAGTTGATGGGAGAATTAAAGGAAAGTTCCCTCCCGGCGACCTCCGTGATCATTTCGTCAAAATGATGGTTTGGGAAGGAATGAATCAAGAACATAAAATGGCTTGTTATGGTCTTAAGGACCGATCTATGGAGAGATGGATAATAGCCACAACGGATATAGGGACCCATTCTCATCAGACCCAGGTATTGGCCTCGGCCCTTCAAACTTCCCATAGGGAGAACGTGGCCGCATTAGTGTGTGCACTCCAACATGTTTTCCCCAGAAAGAGCCACCTGTTTCAGGTGCGGGCAAGAAGGTCACTTCAAAAGGGAGTGCCCCCAGTGGGCAGCGGAGAGCTTGAACTCAATTGGGGCCTTCAAGGGGTTGGGCCCTAATGCCCACCGTCCACTCCCTAACGCCCCGTGCACACCCTGCCCGCGATGTGGGAAGGGCTATCATTGGGCCAAAGATTGCTGGTCTAAAACAGATGCACACGGTTGACTTTTACACTCCCCAAGGGGCTTACCCCAGCCCCGTTAAAAATTAGGGGCCCCCCGGCCAAGACTTTTGGACCATCCCCCTCATGCAAGGCATCCGACCCAAAATGATCCTCACGATTGGGGGCAGATCCTTTAAATGCTTAATAGATACTGGGGCTGATAAGACAGTTTCAAGAAAAGAAGAGATTCCCCCCCCCCCATGGGAGCTGGTTCCCGGACCCCCCTCTCCTGGGGGTGGGAGGGCAAACCAATTCTCAGCAAACTGCTGACTGGGTCTTATGGGTGGATCAGGATGGCAACTCAGGCGAGGTGCGCCCCCTGGTGGCGCCAGGGCTCACAACTAACCTCCTGGGCCAGGACATATTAGGAGAGACTGAGGCCTACATTACCACTGACCATAAGGCCTTTCACGAGGATTTATTGGATAAGGAAGAATACCAGCAACAATTCAGGAAGGGCCAATGTCACCAAAACTACCGGGGCGACCCCAACTTTGAAAAGATAAGAAAGGGTTTGCCCTGATTTAATCCCAGACATCACCCCCAATCCTAAGGGCCACTGCTCCCCCTGGGGCACCCAAAATCAATTGGCTTCCAGGGCCCCCCATTTGGGTGGAACAGTGGCCTTTACCTTCAATAAAACTAACACAACTATATACCCTTGTTGGACAACAGATAAGGTTAGGACACCTCCAACAATCCATCAGTCCCTGGAACTCACCTGTGTTCGTAATTAAAAAGCCCAACGGAAACTGGAGGTTCCTTCAAGATTTGAGGCAAATTAATCAGAGAATGGTTCCCTCTGGGACCCCTCAACGAGGCCTCCCATGGATTCTGGCCATTCCTATTGATCATCACCTGATTATCATTGATATTAAGGACTGCTTTTTCTCTATCCCCCTCCACCCTGAGGATAGAGAAAGGTTTGCTTTCTCCCTTCCCTCACTTAACTTAAAGGGACCTGACAAGAGGTTCGAATGGACTGTTCTTCCTCAGGGAATGGCTAATAGTCCCTCTATCTGTCAACACTTCTTGTCTAATACACTCGCCCCTCTGGACACTTGCCCCAACTTACTTGTCTATACTTATATGGATGACATCATCTTGGGGTCCCCCTGCCCAGAGGCTCTTCAACCAACTTTCAGTAACTGTATGCACCTCCTTGCCCAACACAATTTCCAAGTAGATCCCGAAAAAATCCAAAACATTCCCCCCTTCAAAATTCTTGGATCTATTCTCACCATAGATTCTGTCTCTCCTCTGAAACCTCAGTTACATATTAGGGATACTTACACCCTCACCCAACTTCAACAACTACTCGGGGAGACTAATTGGATGAGATCCTGGCTTCCCATCTCTACAGCTGAACTTACACCCCTCTTCGACCTTTTAAAAGACCTTAACCTACAATCCTCTGTCCAACTATCCCCTACTCACCGGGAGGTGCTTTCCAGGGTCCAACAAGCCATTAAATCCACCTCTCTGAAGAGATTTGACCCTAACCTACCTCTATTTTTATATGTATTCCCAAGTAAAACCCTCCTCACGGCTCTTTTGGCTCAAGAGGGAAGGCCTATTCATTGGATACACCTCTCGGTGGGGGGGAGACCCCGCGTCTACTCCTTAAACGACCAACTAGCTGATTGTATCATTAGGGGCAGGGAGCTTTCAACTCGTCTTTTCGGGACCGATCCACATACGCTGATTGTCCCCTTTAGGCTCAATGATTATTTTATGGCTCCAGAGGAACCACACCAGGGTGGCACTGGCCATGGAAGGGTTTGTTGGGAAAGTTGACTGTCATTATGGCCCCTATAAGTGGATGAATTCCTTCGGGAGATTGGATTGGCACCCCCCCTGGTCTATTCCTGTCCCGTCCCGATCCTTGGGCCCCCACCGTCTTCACGGACGGAGGCCAACGAGGCACATCAATGGTGCTTTTCTCTTCAAAACCTTGCCCAAATCAACCAGATCTATCTTTTACCCACGAGGTCCAGGGTTCAGCCCAGTTTAAGGGACTATATGCAGTTGTCCTTGCTCTCAATAAGGGTCACACCACCTTTAACTTGTTTTCTGATAGTCTGTATGTTGTCAACCTCCTCCCTAACCTTGTTCATGCCCACATTAAGATGGATGACAACCCCATCACTCCTCTTATGATCCAAGCTCGCTATCTTCTAAATAAAAGAATTCATCCCATATATGTTCAACACTTGCGGGGTCATCACAGCTTGCCTGGATTTCTGACCTATGGTAACGCTCTCGCTGATTCCCCCACTTCCAATCCTCTGAGTGTTACGCACTCTCAGAAGCTGCCTCTTTCCGTCACCTTACTCATGCTAATTGGAGAGGCCTTCACCATCGCTTCCCCCAGGTTCCAATAAAAGACCTAAAAAAATTATCAAAACTTGCAAGTCCTGCCTCCCTTTCCTACAAGTTCCCCCTCCCCCACCTTCAGGGACCTGGAGTTAACCCCAGGGGCCTAAGACCCAACAATCTCTGGCAGACAGACGTCACCCATTATTCCCACTTTGGGAAACTTAAATTTATCTTCATGTCTGTGGATACCTTCTCCCATGCTTGCTGGGCCTCTGCACACACCGGTGAGAAGGCCAAACATGCCATCAGCCATTTTCTTCAATGTTTCACTACCCTGGGTCTACCAGATCAAATAAAAACCGATAACGGACCTTGCTTTATTAGTCAATCCCTAGCTAACTTCGTCCAACAATGGAACATTACCCACACCACGGGAATTCCACACAATCCTAAGGGTCAAGCCATAATAAAAAGACATAATAACACCCTTAAGTCTCAACTAATAAAACAAAAAGGGGGAGCACCCCCTCTCATGATCAGTTAAAAATGGCCTTATTTACATTAAATATTTTAAATTTTTCCAAAGGGGACCATTTTTCACACTTTCAAAACCATTGGGCCACCAGCACGCCATACCTGACTCTCAAGGTCAGATGGAGAGACCCTCTCACCGGGCTATGGAGAGGCCCTGACTCACTGATCACTACAGGGCGAGGATTTGGCTGTGTCTTTCCAACCGATGAGCCCAAGCCAATTTGGGCCCTGGCCAGGGAATCTCAAGCATTGCCCTCCTAGTACTGAAAGCCCTCTTAATGAACATCCAGGGGATTCAACCTCCCCTGAGGAGCCTTCCCCTTCTGATCTTTTCCAGGAACCACGATGATCCACTTGATTTTAATACTCTTACTTGTGGAGACGCACTCGACACAGGCCGGCTTCGGTGATCCAAGTCAAGCAAGTGCCCTATTACAAAAAATACAAGGGGACCCCTGCCAACAATGTGGGTACAGCAAACGACCTCCCTCCAGCGGCTGGTACCTGACCACCAAAAATTGCAACAACGGCCGTCAGGCCACCATACTGGTAACAGGTTGGGAGAATGGTTGCCCGGGCACTTTTAATTTTAAGGTCTGTTGGGATACCCCAAAACTGAGCCCCAGAGCACCCCAAAGCATCCCGCAAACATGCCCCTATACAGAATTTCATCTTGGGACCATCCATTCCCAATGTTATCACCAGGCAGTCGAATGCCGGCATAATAATAAACAATACTGGTACACGCATCTTACAGTTGATTCCTCCGCTTATGCCGATTGTAAAGATCAGGCAGGTACACACCTTTGCTTCAGCTTCCTGCCCACGCTTGGTACTACAGATGGCGGGGAGGGGGGGGGCAAAATATGGCCCAGAAAAACTTGATCCAACAAAAAATAACCAAAATGATTGAGGTCCCAGTGTACCACCCTCAGTGCTCCCGGAGCTCAGGGGAGAACTTCAGCTTGACCTTGAAATCCAATCCATTCGTAATGTCACCTTTTCTGTACTAAATTCATCCAATCCAGGACTTGCTAAGGATTGCTGGCTGTGCCTTAAAAATGGACCCCTAAAAGCCACTGCAGTCCTTGCCAACAGCACAGAAACTGAGCCCTCCCACCGAAATAATCCTTAGGGGGAAGATGGAGACACTGATTATTAGGAACCACTTGGATGTCCGGGAAAAGGAAAGCCAAAGTACAAAGCCTTGTCCAGTTTTGGGGGAGGCAGCTATAAGCGGTTTCTCCCCAGAGGAATACGGTCCCATTACGGGGATATATCATCTGAGAGTCTTTACGGGAGATGTTAGCAGAACAAAATAGGAGGGAATATTACCCCAGAATATGTCAGAATCATTACCCTTTGATTTGGAAAAGAAGCAGGTAACGTTAGGAGAGAAGCCCTCTAAGTAAACTTGGGGGGGGCATATAGCCGGAGGGCTCAGTTTCTGTGCTGTTGGCAAGGACTGCAGTGGCTTTTAGGGGTCCATTTTTAAGGCACAGCCAGCAATCCTTAGCAAGTCCTGGATTGGATGAATTTAGTACAGAAAAGGTGACATTACGAATGGATTGGATTTCAAGGTCAAGCTGAAGTTCTCCCCTGAGCTCCGGGAGCACTGAGGGTGGTACACTGGGACCTCAATCATTTTGGTTATTTTTTGTTGGATCAAGTTTTTCTGGGCCATATTTTGCCCCCCCCCTCCCCGCCATCTGTAGTACCAAGCGTGGGCAGGAAGCTGAAGCAAAGGTGTGTACCTGCCTGATCTTTACAATCGGCATAAGCGGAGGAATCAACTGTAAGATGCGTGTACCAGTATTGTTTATTATTATGCCGGCATTCGACTGCCTGGTGATAACATTGGGAATGGATGGTCCCAAGATGAAATTCTGTATAGGGGCATGTTTGCGGGATGCTTTGGGGTGCTCTGGGGCTCAGTTTTGGGGTATCCCAACAGACCTTAAAATTAAAAGTGCCCGGGCAACCATTCTCCCAACCTGTTACCAGTATGGTGGCCTGACGGCCGTTGTTGCAATTTTTGGTGGTCAGGTACCAGCCGCTGGAGGGAGGTCGTTTGCTGTACCCACATTGTTGGCAGGGGTCCCCTTGTATTTTTTGTAATAGGGCACTTGCTTGACTTGGATCACCGAAGCCGGCCTGTGTCGAGTGCGTCTCCACAAGTAAGAGTATTAAAATCAAGTGGATCATCGTGGTTCCTGGAAAAGATCAGAAGGGGAAGGCTCCTCAGGGGAGGTTGAATCCCCTGGATGTTCATTAAGAGGGCTTTCAGTACTAGGAGGGCAATGCTTGAGATTCCCTGGCCAGGGCCCAAATTGGCTTGGGCTCATCGGTTGGAAAGACACAGCCAAATCCTCGCCCTGTAGTGATCAGTGAGTCAGGGCCTCTCCATAGCCCGGTGAGAGGGTCTCTCCATCTGACCTTGAGAGTCAGGTATGGCGTGCTGGTGGCCCAATGGTTTTGAAAGTGTGAAAAATGGTCCCCTTTGGAAAAATTTAAAATATTTAATGTAAATAAGGCCATTTTTAACTGATCATGAGAGGGGGTGCTCCCCCTTTTTGTTTTATTAGTTGAGACTTAAGGGTGTTATTATGTCTTTTTATTATGGCTTGACCCTTAGGATTGTGTGGAATTCCCGTGGTGTGGGTAATGTTCCATTGTTGGACGAAGTTAGCTAGGGATTGACTAATAAAGCAAGGTCCGTTATCGGTTTTTATTTGATCTGGTAGACCCAGGGTAGTGAAACATTGAAGAAAATGGCTGATGGCATGTTTGGCCTTCTCACCGGTGTGTGCAGAGGCCCAGCAAGCATGGGAGAAGGTATCCACAGACATGAAGATAAATTTAAGTTTCCCAAAGTGGGAATAATGGGTGACGTCTGTCTGCCAGAGATTGTTGGGTCTTAGGCCCCTGGGGTTAACTCCAGGTCCCTGAAGGTGGGGGAGGGGGAACTTGTAGGAAAGGGAGGCAGGACTTGCAAGTTTTGATAATTTTTTTAGGTCTTTTATTGGAACCTGGGGGAAGCGATGGTGAAGGCCTCTCCAATTAGCATGAGTAAGGTGACGGAAAGAGGCAGCTTCTGAGAGTGCGTAACACTCAGAGGATTGGAAGTGGGGGAATCAGCGAGAGCGTTACCATAGGTCAGAAATCCAGGCAAGCTGTGATGACCCCGCAAGTGTTGAACATATATGGGATGAATTCTTTTATTTAGAAGATAGCGAGCTTGGATCATAAGAGGAGTGATGGGGTTGTCATCCATCTTAATGTGGGCATGAACAAGGTTAGGGAGGAGGTTGACAACATACAGACTATCAGAAAACAAGTTAAAGGTGGTGTGACCCTTATTGAGAGCAAGGACAACTGCATATAGTCCCTTAAACTGGGCTGAACCCTGGACCTCGTGGGTAAAAGATAGATCTGGTTGATTTGGGCAAGGTTTTGAAGAGAAAAGCACCATTGATGTGCCTCGTTGGCCTCCGTCCGTGAAGACGGTGGGGGCCCAAGGATCGGGACGGGACAGGAATAGACCAGGGGGGGTGCCAATCCAATCTCCCGAAGGAATTCATCCACTTATAGGGGCCATAATGACAGTCAACTTTCCCAACAAACCCTTCCATGGCCAGTGCCACCCTGGTGTGGTTCCTCTGGAGCCATAAAATAATCATTGAGCCTAAAGGGGACAATCAGCGTATGTGGATCGGTCCCGAAAAGACGAGTTGAAAGCTCCCTGCCCCTAATGATACAATCAGCTAGTTGGTCGTTTAAGGAGTAGACGCGGGGTCTCCCCCCCACCGAGAGGTGTATCCAATGAATAGGCCTTCCCTCTTGAGCCAAAAGAGCCGTGAGGAGGGTTTTACTTGGGAATACATATAAAAATAGAGGTAGGTTAGGGTCAAATCTCTTCAGAGAGGTGGATTTAATGGCTTGTTGGACCCTGGAAAGCACCTCCCGGTGAGTAGGGGATAGTTGGACAGAGGATTGTAGGTTAAGGTCTTTTAAAAGGTCGAAGAGGGGTGTAAGTTCAGCTGTAGAGATGGGAAGCCAGGATCTCATCCAATTAGTCTCCCCGAGTAGTTGTTGAAGTTGGGTGAGGGTGTAAGTATCCCTAATATGTAACTGAGGTTTCAGAGGAGAGACAGAATCTATGGTGAGAATAGATCCAAGAATTTTGAAGGGGGGAATGTTTTGGATTTTTTCGGGATCTACTTGGAAATTGTGTTGGGCAAGGAGGTGCATACAGTTACTGAAAGTTGGTTGAAGAGCCTCTGGGCAGGGGGACCCCAAGATGATGTCATCCATATAAGTATAGACAAGTAAGTTGGGGCAAGTGTCCAGAGGGGCGAGTGTATTAGACAAGAAGTGTTGACAGATAGAGGGACTATTAGCCATTCCCTGAGGAAGAACAGTCCATTCGAACCTCTTGTCAGGTCCCTTTAAGTTAAGTGAGGGAAGGGAGAAAGCAAACCTTTCTCTATCCTCAGGGTGGAGGGGGATAGAGAAAAAGCAGTCCTTAATATCAATGATAATCAGGTGATGATCAATAGGAATGGCCAGAATCCATGGGAGGCCTCGTTGAGGGGTCCCAGAGGGAACCATTCTCTGATTAATTTGCCTCAAATCTTGAAGGAACCTCCAGTTTCCGTTGGGCTTTTTAATTACGAACACAGGTGAGTTCCAGGGACTGATGGATTGTTGGAGGTGTCCTAACCTTATCTGTTGTCCAACAAGGGTATATAGTTGTGTTAGTTTTATTGAAGGTAAAGGCCACTGTTCCACCCAAATGGGGGGCCCTGGAAGCCAATTGATTTTGGGTGCCCCAGGGGGAGCAGTGGCCCTTAGGATTGGGGGTGATGTCTGGGATTAAATCAGGGCAAACCCTTTCTTATCTTTTCAAAGTTGGGGTCGCCCCGGTAGTTTTGGTGACATTGGCCCTTCCTGAATTGTTGCTGGTATTCTTCCTTATCCAATAAATCCTCGTGAAAGGCCTTATGGTCAGTGGTAATGTAGGCCTCAGTCTCTCCTAATATGTCCTGGCCCAGGAGGTTAGTTGTGAGCCCTGGCGCCACCAGGGGGCGCACCTCGCCTGAGTTGCCATCCTGATCCACCCATAAGACCCAGTCAGCAGTTTGCTGAGAATTGGTTTGCCCTCCCACCCCCAGGAGAGGGGGGTCCGGGAACCAGCTCCCATGGGGGGGGGGGAATCTCTTCTTTTCTTGAAACTGTCTTATCAGCCCCAGTATCTATTAAGCATTTAAAGGATCTGCCCCCAATCGTGAGGATCATTTTGGGTCGGATGCCTTGCATGAGGGGGATGGTCCAAAAGTCTTGGCCGGGGGGCCCCTAATTTTTAACGGGGCTGGGGTAAGCCCCTTGGGGAGTGTAAAAGTCAACCGTGTGCATCTGTTTTAGACCAGCAATCTTTGGCCCAATGATAGCCCTTCCCACATCGCGGGCAGGGTGTGCACGGGGCGTTAGGGAGTGGACGGTGGGCATTAGGGCCCAACCCCTTGAAGGCCCCAATTGAGTTCAAGCTCTCCGCTGCCCACTGGGGGCACTCCCTTTTGAAGTGACCTTCTTGCCCGCACCTGAAACAGGTGGCTCTTTCTGGGGAAAACATGTTGGAGTGCACACACTAATGCGGCCACGTTCTCCCTATGGGAAGTTTGAAGGGCCGAGGCCAATACCTGGGTCTGATGAGAATGGGTCCCTATATCCGTTGTGGCTATTATCCATCTCTCCATAGATCGGTCCTTAAGACCATAACAAGCCATTTTATGTTCTTGATTCATTCCTTCCCAAACCATCATTTTGACGAAATGATCACGGAGGTCGCCGGGAGGGAACTTTCCTTTAATTCTCCCATCAACTCTATTAATAAACCCAGAGAGGTCTTCTCCAGGTTTTTGGTTGATCCTGGCGATTGGGGATTCGGTGGGTCCCTCCTCCAGCTTTCACCATGCAGCCAGGCCTAAAGCCCAAATTTGATCCTGATAAGGAGGTGGAATGGCCGCTTGTTGGATGCCTGATGAATATTGGTCGGAGGTGCCAGTAAGCATTCCAGCAGTAATAGGAATCACAGGGTTAGTGCTTTGGTTGCACTCCACCTGCTGTTGACATTCCTCCTTGCACAGGGCACACCATTTTATATACAGTGGACCCAGAAGGACTGCATGGGCTAACGCCCACCAGTCCGCCACCGTGCATGGGTGGTGGGCTAGTCCCCGGAGGATAGTCTCTGTCCAGGGGGCATTGGGTCCATCTTCGAGAATGGCCTTTTTTAACTCCTTAAGGTCCCCAGGCTCCCAGGGATACCAGGCGGCCAGGCGATTGCCCCCAGGGTTAACATTGACCGGGAACAACTGGCAAGGATCAGAGCAAGGCGGGGCTGAGCGAGCTTTCGATTCAAAAAAGGGAGGTGGAATCGAGACAGATCTAAATGGATTAGAGTAGAGGAGGATGGAGGCTGTGGTGGTGGCGGTGGGAGAGGAGGGGACCCATCTTTAGTAGGCCATGGGGCCGAGCCAAAAGGATCGAGGGGGGAGGTCGGAGTACGGGGGACAGACCTCTCTTCCTCCGAGGGAACAAGGTTCTTGTCTTGGTCTGGGTGTTGCTTTTCTTGCATGTGGTTGGGCTGGGGGGGAAAGCAGCTCTTAAGGGCAGAAATTGTAGGAAACGCCCCAAGGGGGCGAGATCCCCAGAATGGACGCAGCTTTCCTAAGGAGCTGCCCAACCCAATCCCATGTATCCCAATCAAATAAGTTACTTTCAGGTAGCCAGGGGGCCACCCTAATAAATGTTGCCCATGTGGCCTTTGCCTGACCGTCAGTGAGTTCCAAGCCTCTGCTCTTAAAGGAGAATTCGCAGGGAATCTAAGGCAGGGTCTATCTTGCTGGTTGATTGACCCATGGTAGAGGAGAGATGATAGTGGGGTCTCAGAGGGATAATAAAGAGTCCCACAACAGGATATGAGAAATAAGGGCTCCCACAGCAAGAAGGAATCCAATAATTGGGGCCCAAGAATGCTGAGACAATTTAGAAAATTCACCTTCAGTAGACATAAGGAAAGATTAAAAGGAAACAAGGTGGGGCCCCTAAGACAAGGGCGGTAGGTGTACTCACCCGAACCAGAATTTGTTCAATGTCCTGTCGGCGGGGAATGAGGAATTCCTCACACGGGGCACCAATTGTCGCTACCTCAAGCGTCCCTGAGGGCCGGCGGAATGGCTTGGATCAGTCGAAGCGTCCCCCGGGGGCTGAGCAGGAGGGTGAGTGCCACAACCGAACTCTGGATCCCCCTCGTTGGAGACCCCCTCCGTCTCGCCCGGAGAAATGAGTCAGTGACACAAAGAAGGTGGTAGCTCAAATCCGTTTATTTCCAAGGCACACAGGTTTTTATAGATAGGGGAGATAGCTAAGGATCCAGTGGTGAAGCGGCAGATCGGCTTATCCCCGCCAATGAGGGACTGTCATGTTGGTGTTGTCAGCTGTCACTAACCGGAAGGTAGTTTAAAGGGTTATAGAAAGAAAGAGGAAGCAGACCCCAAGCAAGCACTTTTTTTGCGCTCTTCTGCTCAGAGCGCGGGAAGCACGAGAGAGGAAGCTTAAGAGAAGAAGAAAAAGTGTCATGGCATCCGGGGCAGCGTTTGTCTTTTGCACAGTGGCCAACATAAGGGAAGGAGAGATAGTAGTGGTAAAATACAGGAGGGGTAAAAGAGATATTAATAAGATTTGGGAGATCGCATAAAGTTAGAAGCACACATAGGTAAAATAAGGAGGTCAAGCACAGTATACTTTTGATATAAATATGCTGACCAGAATCTCTTTTCAGGAGGGAGGACAAGGAAATAAACTAACGCACAAACACAAAAATTAAGCAAATAATAACGAAGAAGAGCATAAAAATAAAAATAAAAAAGAATAGCTAAAAATCCAGAAAACAAAAGCAAAAAACCCCCCCAAAATAGCTAATATTTTTATATATCTATGAACTGATAAACTGTTCCAGCAATTGTACCAATACACATTGAGTACAGGAGATAAACAGAAGGTAAGAAAGAAAAAAAAATGTATATACGTATGCAAAATCAGATAAAAAGTAAAAAATTCTTAATGAAACCTTAGAACTAAAGACAGTAAGTTTGTCTCTGGGAATTTTTGGAGGAGATGTTCACTGTCCTTCTGAGTTTCGATATGAATGTCTCTCAGTCTCTGGTTATGTGATCTCACAAAGAGAACTGGGGTGTCTTCAGACTCCTGGGGTTCTAGGAGGATCTTCCAATGAAGAGGATTGATTCTGGTAAGCCCTGAAGTTTGCCAGCTTCCCAGGGGACCTGAAGCCAGAAGACTTAATTAGGAGGGAGCCTGGATGATTTCTTTTCTCCCTCTGCTGAGAGATGCATACACTGTCTCTTGTGGCAGAAGACTCAGAGCCTTTAACTTGTCATGTGATCCTTCTGGCTGCAGGGAGTAGATAGGGCAGGGAATTTCTCCCCTTTATTCCACAAACTGAGCCCCTAAGCAGAGTGGAACCTGGGCCTGGCTAAGGCCTTCTCTTCCTGGATGAGACTGATGCCCTTGGTGATTTCCTGATGCAGTTATCATAGGCTGCTCTAAAAAGCCAGAGAGAGCTGTCTCCTGGGGCTCGGAATGGTGACCTAGCTTTCCTGCCGAGGAGCCTGTTCCACTGGGGACCACTGCTGGCCGCTTCCCAGCACATCTCTCATCCCCCCTGTGTTTGAGCTCAGCCGGTATCTGCAAATACACTCGCTGAAGGTCTGTTTTTATAAAGCACGGGATCAGAACAGCAATGAGTTTACTGCATCTGTTCAGATCCACAGCATCAGCCATGGCTGCTCAAAGCCCCACCCACTGTAGCCACTGGTGGCCTCAGTTGCTGTTGCTCTCAGCCCTCCCGCCGGTGGAATGAAATCAAAAAGAGCCACAGTTCTGAGTCTCTGGTGGGATGGATAAAACCCCTTTTTTTCTCCATGCTCTGTTCAGTTCAATCCTGAGTACTTCCTCTTTCTCTCCTGTCCTCCCACCCCCTGATGCCATGCCACTGCTATCTTTTTCTTCCATGTATTTATTTGTTTATTTTTGGTGCAGTATAGTTACATATAAAACTCGAGCTCTCCTTTTCTCAGCCTGGAAAGGCCACAGCAGGACCCTGTCAATATTATCCTGAAAAGCATCTTCCTTACCTCTTGGGTACTCCCAGGAGGGGTGAGGGCAGCAGTCCAGCCTGGCAGCACCCACTGCCCTTGCTTTCCACAAGTTTCCTTTCTTTGCTCCCATTCTCCCATTAGAAATTAGAAATGTTGGGTGTTGGAAGATGGCGGTTATCCCAGGGACACTGACCCCGTGAAGCTCCAGAGAGTCAGCACAGTCTGCGCGTCGGCACGTGGATTCCCACGGTAGGACGATTTTCCCTGAATGGGCAGGCATTGCCTCCTGCTAGTTCTTTGACCCCAAAGGAAAAGTGAAGAGCATTAACCTAAAAAAAAAAACAAAAAACAAAAAACAAAACGAGGAAGCGGCTGCCAAACGCGGGGCCACCCCCACACCCGGTGGAAGTGGAACTTCCTCACGGGGGACCAAGCTACCCCTGGTCAGATCCCCTAATCTGGCCTCCAACTCCCTAATTGGACCGCTCTTCATATATATGAACTCGGTTTTAAGACCAGATATATTTCTGCTCAATAGCTAATTTACACCACGTCCGGCGAGCTGCAGGCAGCTGCGGCGCGCTTGTCGGGGGGGCGGGGCGACCTGCCCAGTGAAACACGGTGACGACCTTTCTGCACCCGCACACTGTGAACTCTCGGTTTGATTGCTCTCCATATATATGAACTCGGAATTAAGCCCAGATATTTTTTCAGCTCAATAGCTAATTTACACCACCTCCTGCGAGCTGCGGCAGCTGCAGCGCACTTGCCGGGGGGCGGGGCGACCTGCCCAGCGAAACACACTGTCGGCCTCTCCGCGCCACCGCGCCACGCCTCGCCGGGCAAAGGCTTGCAACCTGAAACGGAGGAAGGGTCTGAATTTCATGACCAAGCAGCACTGCGAACTGCCTGCTCATTGCTTTGCCTAGTCTTGCAGAAAGCGCTGGGGAGAGATTGCTATCAATCTAGTCAGCGGCCCGTCGCCATTGTGACGTGTCCCTGTGGGCGGGGCGAGTCTTCCACCCCTAGCCCCGGAGTGTAACC
>PVKS010038471.1:0-17896 GCA_004027875.1 Aplodontia rufa
CTCCTCCTCCTCCTCCTCCTCCTCCTCCTCCTCCTCCTCCTCCTCCTCCTCCTCTTCTTCGACAAAGGGACAGGGAGGGAGGGAGAGAAAGAATCAATTTTATTTAGTTTTTCATCTGGCCTTTGTTTCTCAGACACTTAGTTGTGTACTTTAGTGCTGGGGTTTGAATCTAGGTCCTTGTGCATGCTAGGAAAGCACCATAACTGCTGAGCCACAGCTTCAGCCCCGCCCCCCTTTTTTCTTTTTAGAGACAGGGTCTCACTAAGTTGTTGATGGTCATACCAAGTTGCTGAAGCTGGCCTCTAACTTGCGATCCTCTTGCCTCAGCCTCACAAGCAGCAGGGATACAGCTGTTCACCAACACATGGGATACCAATTAGATCTTTATTCCTTATGATATTTATTTTTATGTACAACATGACATGGGGATTTTGTTCTTTTTTCAGTGTTAACAAGTGAGCCACCATTATGTATTAAATAGCTGACCTGTTCTGGATTAATGTGAACAGGTACCGCACGCACGTGCGTGCGCGCACACACACGTGCGCACACACACATTTAAGTTTCCAATGCTTCGTATGTATGTAAGTATATCGTGCATGACAATGTATACAATACGTATGTATTTATTAAACACACTAAATGTATAAAACACATATGCCACATATATAATTCTTTTTGTTATTGTTCCACACGTAAATATAAGTGGATAAGCAAATTAAAACTCTGTATTGGTTGATAAAGCAAACACTTTGTTTCAAAATATATGACTCTCCCTTCTGTTCCATTTGTCTATTAACATATCATTGTGATAGTATGAAAATGTCTTAGGTGTGATTTTATATTAAATCTTGATTTTTTTTCTAGGTGTTATTCTAGACTTATATTTTTTGTATGTTTTCAGAGTTAACTTATTAAATCCCATGAAAAACATTAGAATTTTTAATGAAAATATCAAAATGTTTTAAATTTCAGAAAATAATGCCTGATATTGAACCTTTTCATCAATAAACAGTGTATGTACCTCCATAATTATATTGTTTATGTCTCTTAGGGAACCTTTGATTTATTATTTCAAAAATTGTTTGGTTTTAAAAAATCTTCTACTTGCTGATCACTTTCAAAATTTTCTCTGCAGATCAAACCTTTTTCTAAAGACCAGGCTTACATATTGAGTTTTCTTTTTGGAATCCCACTCTATTGTCTGGAAGACACCTAAAATTTTTAAAATAATAAAAATGTAACTACTAATTCTTACATCACCCTTTAATGCTACTTCTTCAATTCCCCAGTTTTAGTTGGTGACATAGCCATTTACTTTGTTGCTCAAGTGAAAAGTCCTTGAGTGGGGGTTTCCTTTATTCACTTAGTATTTACTGAACATCTATATTGTGGTAGGCACAGTTTATGCATGTGGAGAGAAAATATCCTCTACTTATATCCCCTGTACCTAGGAGAAGTAGAGCATATATTGAAAGTTTAATAAATGTTTATATAGTATATAAACAAATGACAGGGTTTCTATAAAGATAAAGGATTCTATATTCATAGAGGGGAAGGAGGTTTTTGGCAATGATTTTTATCCTACTTAATATGTCATGTCCTTGACAAGACAAAAATTTAATATAATATAATTATTTTGAGTTGTAATTGATGAAAAAAAACCTTGATGTGGCTGATTAGTGCATACTTGTTAACCATATATGATACCTTAACTGGTGGGCTGCTTTTGTTCATAATAGTAATTTACAAGTGATTTGCAAAATAAGGATGATGTGTTGTAAATTCTGAAATAAAAGTGGAATAAAGCAAATATATTGGTGGAAAAAAATCTAGTCTCAAAGAATCTAGGTATTCTTAGAATATGGATTTTAACTAAATATATGAAGTATAACAGGTATAAATCTTAGACCATATAAATAAAGTACTATAAAACCAATCTAAAAGATAGGGAATGGAAGAGATATGGCTTAGCAAAATTTTACTCTCCAAAAAGGTTAGAAGTGTTAGGTGTCTCAATGTGAATCGATAGTCTGTAATAGCTGTCATAAAAGCTTATGTGATTTAACATATTTTCATCAAAGAATAAGTTCTAAAGATGATTTTTCAGATATAGTTTTAAAACTGCATATTACATGCTATAATTGGGCTATGCATCCTGAAATTCGGAATTTGTATGTCTTGAATACAGCACAACTGTGTGTGTGTGTGTGTGTGTGTGTGTGTGTGTGTGTGTGTGATTTCCACTTGGGCAATATGTATTAAAGTAACCAATACACATGCATTCTGGTTCATAATTCAACTTCCAACAATTTATTGTACAGATAAATGTGTACAGGTGCTCATAATCTATGAGCTAGAACCAACCTAAACTATCTGTCACCCTTGAAAATGTTAAAATCTGCTTAAAGTAGTTAGTCTACCTATTTGCATTTTCCACTTATCTTGGATATCTTTTTGAGATAAGTAAAAAAAGAAAATTTCAAATGATAATATATGTGATCCAATTTATGTGAAAATAAAAGAAGATAAATGAAGTGATACATTTATGTATTCATAGAAATTTTTTCAAAAGATCCTAATGAGAATTCTAATAGTGGTTGCTTCCAGGAATTAAGACTGGGGGACAAAGAAAAAGAAGTACCTTTATATTTCATTTTATTTCTTTTAGGTCTTTTACTCAGAAATGGGGAGTTTTAAACAAAACATGACCAATTAAAATTTTTCTAGATTGATTCAGGAGTAAGTTAGGTAAACTCTACTAGCAGCAGCTTTGTGAGGGGGGGCATTCAATTCCTATTTGTTAAGGATTATTAAATTTACCTAGATTTCAATGAATTGAATTATCCTGGCCCCTTTCCCCACCCTGTGTGTGTCTAAAGCTTTTTCCTGTTATAGGTAGTTACTGCAATGACTTGAACTGATGTCATATGAAAACCTCATATAAACAACTGAGAATTTTTAGCCAGGAAAAAAATAATACTTGGAAAACCATGACTATACTGTCATCAAATCTTCAAATGGCTATGATATGAAAAACTTATTCTGAAGGGCCCTGATGGGTACAACTACCACCTCTTAGCCAGATCTAAGGTGAAGAATTCATCTCACTTTAGGATAGTTTATACAAAACTCTCCTGAAAAAAAATTGGACTTTATTGAGACTGAGGGATTTGAAATTCCTTAACAGTATACACATTTTACATTTTATATGAGAAGGTGACTACCCGACCAATATGTTATTCTGTGGGTATAAGCTTTGTTGGCTTCGAAGTCTTTTAGTACTCATTCCTGAAATCCTCTAATGGATCTGCCTTTTATATTTAAAGGAGAGAAATGTGATGTGGGTGATAGCACAGTTGTTGTACTATACCTATTTGAACAGTTACACTTGACCTAGTGGAAGGATAAGCTCCCCATAGGGATCAATCCTTTTTCCATTTTACATATAACTTGAAAGAATATTTCGAATGTAAACATTTTAAAGTTGCATATGACACAAAGCTAAGAAAGATAGAAGTCAAGGTTCTAAAATATGTACAAATGATGTTGATCATTTGTACTGATGTTTGAAAGCTCATAAACAAATTGAATAGGAATAAATATGAAGTCAGGATCTTCGTTTAAACAAAATCCATTGCTCTAAAGGACTGGAAAACACCTCTTATCAAAAGCACCTGAGACTTCAAGAGTTGAATGGAATATTTGTTTTATATTTCAATGAATTCTGAACATGAATTCATGAAAGCATTTTCTTAGTTTATAGTGAAATTAGGTGGGTGTAGTTAGATTTTTGTGAAATAAAATTTCTTCAACTTTTAAATTCTGAATTTATATACTTTCTACTTGTTGATATTCATCAAAAACTTTTGATTAATCACAAAATAGATAATAATTTTTCATATTTTAATTTTACTTTTAGTAAGATAAATATTTCACAACTACATCAGTTCCTTTCTTTTCCCTTTCTTGTTTGAAATAACATTTGTAGCCTGAAAACTCTAGAAAATTGAAAGAACCAATTTACGTAGCTCAACTATGTATATCAGTAGCATGACATGGGGATCATCTTATAGTCTTAAAGTTATGGTGATGCTTAGCTTCAAAAATGTGGAGGTTGGGAATTCCTAATATACTTGGCACTGATTTGTCCATGTCTAGAAAACTATGCTGGGTTTTGCAGTTTGAGGGATAGGCTGAAAAAGAATAAACTGTTTTAAGCCATAGTGACCTATTGCCTCAATACTTGAAGTGTTTAAATGAAAGCCATATGGGCTGTACTTATCAAAGATATGGGAGAAAGAATTTCATATTAGGAAACAGAGATATTAGATGGTCTTACACGTTCTTTCCATAAATAAGATCCTTTAATAAAAGGCATAATGAAAATCTAGGATATGTTCCGCATGGTGAACATACTCAATTAGGCTGATTCTTACAGGTACTTAGATTTTCCAAAACCAAGTCAGGTTTTTGATCTTAGTTTAGTTTAAATCAATATCTAGTTTAGCTTTACTATATCTTCTTTTATCTATCCCTCTCATCAAATGGCAACTAATGACCTGAAGGAACTAGGACAACTTCCAGAGGCACCTAATCTATTTTCAGTGATATGTCTGAGTATAAAGAGAAAATATTTTCATAAGTTTCTTATTTTATTTAAAAGGACTATATATTGGATGTGGTAAATATGGAAGAAAGTCAAGATTGTTCCAGGTGTAGAAACTTGTGAAATAGAAAAAGAACAAACTATTCGGGGGAAGGTGTGCAATGGATATCACTTGTATTAATATTTTAATTTGGAAAAATATAAAATCTATGAGGGTATGAATTTTTGTTCTATTGCTTTGTCCTGAGAATTACATCAAGAACATAGTATGCAGTTAATATGTGTTCATTAAATGAATGATTATGTATGAATGACTTTTTTTTTTTTGGTTTATAGGCTGGCAGGTGATTCTTTTTTTAAATTCATTTTTAATGTTGGGATTAGTTGTCACATATTCCTAAGTGCACACAATTCAGCAATACAATTTGTTCAGTGTCCCTCCTCCTATCCCTCTACCTTCCCTCCTCCCATCCCCTGATCCCTTGCCTTTCTTTTGGGTCCTGTATTGTTCCTAAAAAAACCCAAATACAGTGACATCATTCTTATACCTATGAAGAACATTTTTTATATATATGGCTATAGTATATACAGTGACATTTATAATTGCTTGGAATGTACCTTGCTTTATCTTAGTTCCAGCATTTCCCCTTCTCCTCCCTTCCTATCATCCCTTGTTATTCTTCAAAATATTTGGCAGGTGAATCTTAAAAAGTAGTACTATTCCCTATTCTTTGTTCTCTGGGAAATATAGAAATTCCAATATCCAATCAAAGCAAGAAAGTCCCAATATGATACTTTGCTCAAGTGCAAGTCACATGAAATAACTGACATTATCTCTCACCGCATGAACAAGATTGTCATGTTTCAATTTCAGATTGCTCTAATTAAATTTATGTGTTACTGTTTTGGGTAATGCTTTATTCATGACATTGAGCTTTCATTTTAAAATGCAAATATGTTGGTTTCGATTGTTCTTTTATGTAAGCATGTCAACACAAAGTTTCTGTTCCAACTTAGATGATGTTATACTCAGAGAGGATAATAAAATGGAATTTTACTTACATTAAATTTCCACTAAGAAGAAAACATATATTAAAAACAAAGAGAAATAGGTTTAAATGATGTGGGAGTTGGAGGTTCAAGTCAAGGGATTCAGGAAGGGATCACAGAAAAAAGTAACATATGTCTTAAAGAATAAGTAATATAAGGACATTTGGGAAATATGGAAAGGACATTCTAGTTCAGAGGAGAGGGAAAATTTATAACAGAAGTAGAAAAAAGTGAATAATTGAGTCTATCTATTCCACATTGTTTCTTTTTCTTAAGAGAGGGACAGAGAGAGAAAGTGAGAATCAATTTTATTTATTTCTCACGTTGACTTTGTTACTCTGACACTTGACAAGCTCCATAACTGCTGAGCCACTTCATCAGCTCCTCCACATTGTTTCTGTTAAGGGGAACTTTTGACATTTTGTGTGGAACAATTCTTTGTTGCATGGGATAATCTTGGCAGCTGGGCTTGACATGCCAGAAAATTTAGAACCAGAACTAAAAACATAATCACTACCTCCCCCATCCCAATCTTTTCTTTCTTTCTTCTTTTTGGTTAAAGAGAGAGGGAGGGAGGGAGAAAGGGAGCAGGAGAGGGAGGGAGGTGGGGGGGAGAGAGAGAGAGAGAAAGAGAAAGAATAAATTTTATTCAGCTTTTCATGTGGCTTTTGTTGCTCCAAGACTTCTTTGTGTATGTGGTGCTGGGGTTTGAATTTGCATACTCAGGTAAGTGCCATGACTGCTGAGCAACTGCTCCAGCCCCCATCCCAGTCTTTTTGATAACCAAATATGCCTCCACACATTTCAAGTACCTCCTACCTGGTAGGATAGTGATACTGCCCTACCTGAGAACCAATGAGAGGGAAAAGACTGTGAAAAATGTAGGTGGTTATCTTTACAGCCAAGTAAAGCCATTTAGACCTATTTCAGTAGTTTTAGTCATCACAGATGTGCTTTCTGGGGATTAATTTGGAAACTGGGTGTCAACTGAATGGAAAAAGGGAGAAGCTGGACCATTTAAGAGATTTTTGAATATTACCTGTGGAAGTTAGGAACTGTGTAAGGGATGTAGGAATAAAAGTCTGTAAGAGAAAAATCAAAAAAGGAACTATATAAATTGACCAGAAATTGGAAATTCATCAAATGATAAAATAAATGGATCAAAGGTATAACCTTGACTAAACACATCTAGAGGAAAAGAAGAGGAGGAACTTGTGGTACAGCAAATACCAAAGTATGCCAGTCAGGACAGTGTTGCTTGCTGGAAGCCTAGCAAGTTTGACAATGCTTCAAAATCACAGTCAGCAATGCCAGTTGCACCACTGGAATGAGTACTAACAATAATTTCTTGGAGTTAGAAATTAGAAAGTCAACAGAGACAAGAGAAATGACTTTTAACATGTAGTCCTACATACCTTTTACTTCCAGTTATTTTTCAAAATTGCTTTTTATATTCATAATCTATGTAGTGATTTGGTTTTTAAGCTAATTTACTCATTTTCTAAGGTATATGTTTATTCAATAATCAAATTTATGGGGCTAAAATTAATATGCACTATCACATATGCACTTATTATTAATAAGTAAATAAGATATCTTGAACTATCAATTATTAACTCTTAAGAGAATCTTAAATACATAGATTAAGAAACAGCCTTATCCCAGATACAACGTAGGCCCCCAGATCTCTGATCCTGGACTGGCAGGCACCCCAGGACATCCCTTGCAGAAGATACTTTCTTGGAGCCATCCAGCTACAGCATGTACCTGCCAGGTGCAGATATATTGGGCCCATACCCATGGCCAAGGAATCCCAGGTCCTATCATGGTGCTCAGGAAGTCCTGTTCCAGCCCATCTCACACTGCTGAGACCCAAGGACCCAGTGATGCAACCCCACTGCTGCACTTCTACAATCCAACAGGCTGTCCCACATCTCTAACAGATTCCAGATCAACACCCTATAGCCTAAATCCAGAAAGTACAGGAAAACAAGGTTCCAGACAGAAGCAGCTCTCGAGAAGAAAGTAGTCACCAGAGCAGTGGTGCCTATCCTAAACTACGGACCTTTAAGGAAGCAGCACCTGGAGATCTGCCTTGCTTCCCCACAGGAATCCTCAATTCAAAGATCTAAAAGAAGACTTTCAAAGATGAGAAGTCAAACTAGAAAAGGTTCACCTGAATCCCACAATTCCCTTACCAAGGAACACATGGAGAGGGAGCAGGATGAAACCTAGAAAAAGATTATCAATGATGTGATTATTAAAACAAACAATGAACTATAAGAACATATAATGAATGGACTAAGTGAGAAAATTCAAGAGATGAAAAGCTCTATTATAAAAAATAGACATACAGAAAAAGAAAATAACAAAGCTAAAATCTTAAGTCATTATATCAGAAGAATAATGTTAAAATTTCATAATAGACTCCCTTGTATAGAAAACAACCTCAACTCTTAAAGAAAGAACCTTTGACAATGAGGATAAGCTAAGTCACCTTGAGTGCATGAATGACAAAAAAGAAAAAACCTCACAGATCATGAGCAGAATTTTCAAAATATCTTGTACAAAATTGGATGAAACCATCTAAAAGTAATTGGTATACAAGAAGAAATCAAAATGCAAATGAATGGCATAAAAAACTTTCTCAGTGAAGAAGTTAAATAAAAATGTTCCCATATTAGAATCATATATCATCCATGAAGCATAAAGGACACCGAACAGGCCCAATTAAATGAGTACTTCACAGAGACACAAATTATTGAAAATGTATAATAGGGAAATCAAGGAAGGAATATTAAAAGGTATAAGAGAGAAATGCCAAATCACATTCAGAGGCAAACCAATAAGGATCACGTCTGACTTTTCAGCTTAGGCTCTAGAAGCAAGGAGATCCTGTAAGAAGATATTTCAATCCATAAATGACCACAATATGCAGCTAGAAATACTGTACTCAGCAAAACTCAGCTTTAACGCTGAAGGGGAAATAAAAATACTTCATGATAAGATCAAACTTGCAGAATTCATGAACAGAAAATCAGCATTATAAAGAATTCTTCTCAAAGATAAATTCCAGATATAAAGAACTTCCAAACAATCCACAATGCCTTCATACAGGAAATTCAAAAAAATACATTCTATCAAAGGGCAATCAAGACAGCAAAGAACTCATTAATAAAACATGATGGCTATGAATTACAACCAAATAGCTATTTTAGCCCTCAGTGTAAATGGTCTCAACATAGCAATCGAAAAACCCAGGTTAGCAGGTTAGATCAAAAACAAAAGTCCATAAATATGGTGCTTAAAGGAGAACCATCTTACAGCCAAATATATCCACACATTGAGGGTGAAAGGATGGAAAACAATTTACCAGACTTATGGCCCAAGAAAGCAAGGTGGTCTCATAATCCTTCTATATGACAAAGTAGATTACAACCATGAAATAATCAGAAGACATAAAGAAGGCAACTACAAACATAGCAAAGGAAACAATATATCAGGAAGATATAATCATAGTAAATCTATCTGCTTCAAATACCAGTTCCCTCAAATATGTGAAAAAAATATTCCAGGACTTAAAACCACTTAAGGACCTCAATATGATAATATTGGGAGACTTTAATATGCCTCTATCACCAATAGACAGATAATTGGTGATCATAGCAAAAAATAAATAAATAAAATAAATAGATCTCCAACCTAAACAATTCCATAAATCAAATGGTCTAAACAGACATCTATAAAATATTCCACCCCAAATTGGCTGAGTTTGCCTTTTTTCTCGGCAGTTCATGTATCCTTCTCCAAAATAGGTCATATTCTAGTTTACAAAGGACATTTATGCAAATATAAAAAAGTAGAAGTTATTTCATGTATCCTGTCAGAACATGACTCCATGATTCTGGAAATTAACAGCAAAAATTATAGCAGAAAATACATGTATATATGGAGATTGAATAATTCCCTATTAAATGAAATAGATACCATAAACATGAGAGCAGAAATTAAGAAATTTCTAGAAGGAAATAAGAATGAAGACACAGTATCTAGAAACCTCTGGGATAGCAGGAAAGCATTCTTAAGTGGAAAATTCAGTTTTGAGTGCCTACATTAAAAATCAGGAGAGATCACCAATAAGCTATGTTCCACCTCAGATCACTACAAAAGGAAGAAAAAGTTAACCCCAAGCTTAGCATAAGGCAGGAAATAATTAAGATCTGAGCTGAAGTCAGTGAAATCAAGAACAAAAAACAATATAATCGATGAAAGAGTTAGTTCTTAAAAAAAACTATGTAAAATTGACAGACCCCTAGATAATCTCACTAAAAGAAAGAAGGAAATGAAGCAAATCAACAAAATCACCAATGAAAAGGGAGCTGTCACCACTGACACCACAGAAATCCACCAGATTATCAGAACATATGTTGAACTATACTCTTGTAAATTACATTATCTGGAACACATGGACAAATTTTTAAGCATATACAAGGATGTTGTATATAACACAGGATGATATTGAAAGCCTAAATAGCTAAATAACAAGGCACTGAAATCAGTATTGCAATTAAAAGCCTTCTAGAGAAGAAAAGCCCAGAACCTGATGGATTCCCTGCTGAGTTTTACCACACCTATGTGGAGGAGCTAACACCTTTCCTTATTAAGCTATTCCAAGAAATTTAAAAGGAGGCAACTCTCCCAAACACTTTTCATGACATAAGCATGACCTGATGCCAAACAAAACAAAAACACATCAAGAAAAGAAAACTACAGACCAATATCTCTGATGAACATGGACAAAATTCTTAATTATGTTCTAGCAAACATCATTCAAAAACACATTAAGAAAATAATTTATCATGATCAGTGGGCTTCAGTCCAGGGATGCAAGTCTGGTTCAACATATGCAAACAATAAATGTTATTCATCACTTAAACAGAATTAATGACAAAAAACATTTGATCATCTCAATTAATGCAGAAAAGGCCTTCAATAAAATCTAGCACCCATTTATGATCAAAACTCTGGAGAACATAGGGATCAAAGGAACATATCTTAACTATATAAAGGCCATATATGACAAACCCACATCTAGTTTAAAACTAAATGGAGAATAGCTGAAAGCATTTCCACTAAACTCATGAATAAGACAAGGCTGCCTGCTCTCACCACTCTTATTCAGTATAATTCTTGAGACTGTAGCTGGAACAATCAGGCAAGAGAAGGAACTCAAATGGCTATGAATAGGAAGAGAAGTCAAACTGTCCCTTTTTGCTGATGATATGATCCTGCATTTGGAAGACCAAAAAAACTCCACCAGGAAACTGCTTGAGCTCGTAAACAGATTTATCAAAGTGACAGGCTACAAGATCAAAACCCATAAACTGATACCTTTCCTATACACTAACAATAATAGGACAGTAGAAGAAATCATGGAATTGGTTCCATTCAGAATATCATCAAAAAGTATAAGATACTTGTGACTTATTCTAACAAGGGAAGTAAGATACCTCTACAATGAAAATTATCAAACATTGAAGAAAGAAATTGAAGAAGACCTGAGAAGATGGAAAGATGTTCCATGTTCTTGGTTATGCAGAATTAATATAGTTAAAATGACCACTCTGCCAAAAGCAATATACAGATTCAGTGCAATCCCCATCAAGATAACAATGTAACTCTTCACAGATACGGAAAAAACAATTCTCACATTCATTTAGAACAACAAGAAATCCAGTATAGCCAAAATATTACTAAGCAAGAAAGATGAAACAGGTGGTCTTGCAATACCAGATCTAAAATTACACTATAGAGCTATAACAAAAATGTCATGGTGCTGGTATCAAAATAGAAATGAAGACCAATGGAATATAATAGAAGACATTGAGGCAAACACACAAATCTTTAAATATTTGATATATGACAAACGGGTTTAAAAAATAGCACGGAGGAATGACAGCCTATTCAATATATGGTGCTGGACAAATTGGGCAGCCACTTGCAGAAAACTGAAATTAGATCCTTATCTCATCTTGCTCAAAAATCAAATCAAAATGGATCAAGTTACCAGCTACCATACAACTGCTAGAGGAAAAATGAGAAGCAACACTCCAGCACATGGGAGTTGGCAATGACTTTCTGAAGAAGATTCCCAAAACAAAAGATTTAAAGTCAAGAATTAATTACTGGGCTGCCATTAAACTAAATAAAAATTTTGCTGATCCAAGGAATTGGTCAAAATTGTCAGGAGAGAATCTTCAGAATGGGAGATAAGCAAGGCCTGTGATTCCTCCAACAGGGGACTCATATCCATAATTTGCAAAGAACTCAAAAAACTTAATATCAAAACATAAACAATCCAATCAATAAATGGCCAGAGATCTAAACAGAAACTTCTTAACAGAGGAAATCAAGCATGCCAATGAATACACGAGAAAGTGTTCTAAATCACTAGTAATCAGAGAAATGCAAATCAACTACATTAAGATTTCCTCTCACTCCAGTCAGATTGGCAAAGATGAACAGTAACAAATGCTAGAAGGGTTGTGGGGAGTTAGGAACACTAGTGCACTGTCAGGTGGTGGTCCTACAGACTGGTACACCCTCTCTGGAAAGCACTGTGAAGCACTGTGGAAAGTGCTCTGGAAGCACTGTGACGACTCCTCAAAAATTAGGGATGGATCCACTGTATGACCCTGGGTATTTTCCCAGAAGAGTTAGAATCAGTGCATTACAGCGACACAGCAAAATCAATGTTCAAAGCAGCTCAATTTACAATAGCTAAATATGGGATAAATCCAGATGCCCCTCACTGGGTGAATGGATCCAAAAGCTTTCTGATATATATATATATATATATATATTCATTCTACTCAGCTATTAAAAACAGCATTTACCTATGAAGGTAAACAGATGGAAATGGAAGAAATCCTGCTGAATGAAGTTAGCCAAACCCAGAGACTCAAGGGTCAAATGTTTTCCCTCATTTGTGAAGGCTAAAGAAAATCCCATGCTTAGGTGAAAGAGAGTTAAGTTCTTGTACTAGACCACCAAAGGTGTAGTAACACATAATCTAGGGGAACTATAGATGTGTAGGGGAGAGAGAGAGAGAGGAGAAGTGAGGGGACAGGGAAAGGTAGGGAAGATAGGGAGGGATCTATGGAGACAATCAACAATGTAACATACTCTTTAACACCCCTCCCAAGAAGGTAAATAATTCTTATGCAATTATTTAATTCTGGAAAATTCACAGATATATACATACATTTATAACTATTATGGGGGAATATAAAAGAATCAAGAGAATGGGGTGAGGGCAATGTGGGTTGTGACTCTGGATAAGGATCAAATGCATATTGTATTGTAACTTTATATGCATTTATGATTCTACAACAACTCAACTCCTGAATAAAAATACCAAAAATAAACAGCTTTCAAAATTTAGAAGGTACTGTTAGCACTGAAAAATATTTGGTGGGTAACATGATTTTTGAAAATCATCTAAAATGTGATCCTGGGAGAAATATCTGTTAAGACCTAAAATATTTAACCAAACAGAGAATGTTTTTGACCATTTTGTCTAACGTTTTTACCTTGGTGCTAATAAGAATACTAATGTGTGACTGTATGTACTGAAAATTTTATATTCTGTCATGACAACTTCTCTGACCAAAGAACCTTATACAAATTCAAGGAACCATTCATCTTTTTCCTTGTGTTACAAGAAAGATTGCAAATTAAATCTGATGACGGAAAACACTCTGGGATCTCATTTTATATGTTGTAATTGGCAATACTGTGATTTCTACATCCCAATTTAAATTTAGAGGGCTTTCTACATTCTTTTCAAGAGGAAAGTGTTGCAACTCCCGATGATACTGAATCAACATCTCTGGACTGGCAGATGACACCTGAATTATTGGAATATAAGCTGACTAGGGCAATGACTTGGGATATGCCAGTGTTAAAAGAGCAATGAAATATATTTAACAATAAATGTGGAGAAATCTATAACATATAGATCAATAATTATTTTTTTTACTCTTTAGTTTCTATTATTTCTGTTCCAAAGGTGCCTTTGTAGACAATGCTATATGAAATACTTTGTAGATAATTTTATATTAAATAAAATGCCATTTGTATTCAGTCAAGGGGAATGGGACAAAAAGAACTAGAAACAATTCCAGTAGACATACCATTATCACATGTGCTCAGTATAACAGGTGATGTGCAGAAACCAGATTGAGGGAATGAAGCACAATTATATTGAGATTCAAAAACTATAAAATCATTGCTTCAAGGACAGAATGACTTGGTTTGGAGAACTTGTGAGAATCCACATGTTTTTCCTTGGAAGAAGAAAAATAGCAGTGTATCATTGCATATTTATTATTAAAGTAAAATTCATCTCTATTTTTGGTCTAATGTTTTAGAAATAAAATCACTGTATACAACAGCAAGATCACACTATTTGCCTAATGAAGGACAAAATATACATACTTTGCCTTTAATTGTTACTCATTGAAAATTACATTAACCCCAAATTAGTTTTAATCGCAGCTTCTAAACATTTGTGCAGAGTACTTGGCAATAAAGTCCATAGAGGAAGAGATTTCATCCTCCTGCATCTGAGATGAAACAGATACTTTACTAGGGATATAATGTTTAATTCTTGTAACATTTTTATGACATATGAATTATTGGACTCATTTTATGTATAAGGCAGAAGAAATTCAGAGTTATTAAGAAAGTTGTCCAAGGTCAAGGAACCAAAAATAAATGCTTTAAGGTTGAGTACTAACATTCTTCTTGGTTTTAGAATTATTTAATCAGCTTTATCTATTCATATTTTTATAATTCTCAGATGAACATAGACTTTTTTTCTCTTTCTCTACTGTAAAAAATATATAAAGATGATCTCCTAAGAAACTCTTGTTTAAATATTGGGTCAATAATGCATTTTGAGTCTCATATATTTAGCCTTTGCTATTTCAGAATTTCAGGCCTTGGCTCCTTCATAAAATATAATATTATTATTTGACATTTATGTATCACTTTATTAATAAAATTGGTTTTGTACTCTCTTTTAAACTATCACACTCAGGTTTGATCCCAGAGAGTTTGAGTGTATTCTTTAACATTATGCAGCAAACTTGGGAAGAAGTTAGGATATAATTCTTGTGTTCTGAAATCACTCAACATCCTTATTTAATTAAAAAGGAACTCCCTGAGGTAAAATAAAGAAAGAGAAAAGAAAAAAAGAAAGAAAGGAAGGAAGAAAGAAAGAGAGATATATCTGGCAAGTTATTCATTACAAGTGAGTGATTGTATGAGAAATATTTTCCAAAGACTTTAGTTTCATTCCTAGGTAACACAGATATCCAAAGGAATCTTCTTTTCCTCTTATATGGGTACTAATGAAAATGGTTGCATTAAGGCCATCAAATGCATTTTATAAAACAATTTGAGATTGTTTTATATGAAATATAAAAAAAAACAGAACAACAGCATAAAGCACCTATAGTTTTTAGGACTTAGTTGTAGTGGAGAACTTACTTGATAGCTATTTAGATTTTTTTTTTCCTTCCCTGCTCAACAACACTATAATCAACTTTAGATAATACTGCATTTCCCTAAGAGTGTGTAGAAAAATATATTTTGTATATAAATAAACAATAGGATAAACAATTATAAGAAAAGATTCTTTGGCCTGCATAAGTATCTGGTACCAACCTGAAAGTAGGAGCCTTGGCATAGGATTGAAATTTGCTGAAGTCTAGTTGGGAAAAAGTGGGTATCAGGGCTCATGAGTGCAAGACCGCCTGTCAGTATTCCAGGAAGAATTCATAATTATGCTCTTAAATAAATACTTATGTCTGTCTATGGCCCAGGAGGTAGGTGCCTATTACCCAAGCTTTGCTGGTAAATTAATAAAGACATGACAGTCATCTTCCTGTTGAAGTCTTTGTGTCTCTCTCAGTGCTAGAAACAGTGTCAAGTGCCAATAAATAGTTATAATGATTTGAGTTTCTGCCAGTTGTTTCCTATAAATCATGAAATTCAAAAGCAAATACTTGAAATCCATTCTGAACAAAAGTATGATTGAGGTCAGTTGTTGCAGTTGTTTACCCTCTACTTTAAGAAAATAATTTCATAACAAATATTTACTAGAAATATTTCAGGGGGAAGCATGAGGTTTTTAACTTATATGTTGGTGTCTAGATATAGTATTTGTGGAATATTCCCACTTAACACAGAGGATCCACGCATTCATTCCAAAATATTTATTTTATCTACTCTATATATCATGGACTTTTCTAGGCATTGAGAATACTGTACTAAATGCAACAGCCAAAGTACCTGTGGTAATGACACTTGTGTTCTGAAAGCCGTAAACACTTAAATAAGATCATTTTGGTTCTTTAAAAAAACACTATATTGAGATATAATTTACATATAAAAAGCTGTACATATTTAATATCTACAACTCAATAAGTTTGGGTTAACTATATACCTATGAAGCTGTCACTTCCACCAAAGTCATAGACATATTTTTTATTTCCTGAAGTTTCCTCTTACCCCCATTATAATCTTATATGCATATTGTATATTTTATGTTTACATGATTAGAGCACTTAATACAATATCTAACCTCTACAAAATTTGAAGTGTACAGTAGATGATTGTTAGCTCTTAGCACTGTGCTCTATGTTGGACTTCAAAACATCTACATTGTACCCTTTGACTATCACTTCCCCATCTCCACCTCCCTCCAACCCCTGGAAGTAACCATTTTTATTTTGCTCTTATGAATTTGGCCATTTTAAAGAACACATATGATCATATGGAATTTGTCTTATTGTGTCTGGTTTATATCACTTAGCCTGTCCTCCAGATTGCTTTACATTGCTTCAAGTGGCAGATTGCCTTCTTTTAAAGGCCAAATTATATTCAATTGTCTTAATATAACCTTTTCTTTATCCATTTATCTGTTGATGGATACGAGGTTGTTTCTATATCATAGGCATTATGAATAAAGTGACAAATATAGAAGAGGAGATATGATCATGATTTCAGTTCTTTTGGATAAATATCCAGATGGGAGATTGTGGATCATATGCTTATTTTATTTTTACTTTTTGAATCATCTTCATACTGTTTCACCTAAAGGTTGTACTAATAACATGCTTTCACATCAACAGTGAAGCAGGTTTCCCTTTTCTTCACTTTCTCACCAACACTTGTTACTGTAATTTCTTTAATAATGGGTGTTGTAAGAGTTGTGAGGTGATATCTTACTATATTTTCATTTGCCTTTCTCTTGTGATTATTTGTGTTGAGCATTTTTTCCTATGCCTATCGGTCATTTGTGTGACTTCTTTGGGGAAAATTTTTTTAGAAACATATGCAAAAAATGCACTTCTTTGCTTGAAATGCCATTTTCCATCTCTTCATTTCAATCCATGTGTCTTCATCTTAAAGGAGAAATTAGTCTCTTGTGGCAACATATAGTTGAATTTGATTTTTGTTTGTATGATTTTTTAATCTTTCTATATATTTTGAAAGTAGAATTTAACTCATTTCCATTGAAATAATTATTGATAAATAAGTACTTAAATATTTCCTTTTTGTTAATTTTATTCAGACTCTCTTCTATTTCCTTACCTTTTTCTTCCTTTCCAGCTATCTTCCATTGGAACTGATGATTTTTTAATGTGTTAAATTTTTTATTTATTAGATGGATTTAGAGATACAATTGAGGGGGGAAACATTATCAAACATTCAAGAACCAATGTATATATACTTAGTTTTCCAGGGCTGAAGCCATATCATGGATGTCCAGCTTGGGTTCCCCCTGATACTGTTTCCCCCAGAAGAACTCCTGAGTTAAATGGATATCTCATGGAGGACAGAGATCTCCTTCTGAGATGATCCCCCATATTCCCTTTCTCTAGTATCCTAGGAGTTCTTCCTACCCACCCTCCCATCAACCTCCCTATGCCTCCAAGTGTCCTAGGGAGTCATCTCCTTGTTGTGTTGAGAATCATACAATTTGAAGTTATTATTAGCTTAGCCGTCTAACATACTGCTTCCCCATGTATTCTAGCTTCCACAGATGAGAGATACCATTCAACCCTTGAATCTCTGAGACTGGGATACTTCACTTAGCATAATTCTTTCCATCTCCATCCATTTGGCTTCAAAAGCCATAATATCATCTTCTCTAATGGCTGAGTA
>PVKS010038472.1:0-17897 GCA_004027875.1 Aplodontia rufa
TCATCAAGTGAGGGGCATCTGGGTTGGTTCCATAGTCTAGCAATAGTAAATTGAGCTGCTATAAACATTGATGAAGCCACATCAATATAATATGCTGATTCTAACTCTTTTGGGAAAATACCCATGAGTGGGATAGCTGGGTCATAAGGTGGTTCCAGCCCTAATTTTTTGAGGCTTCTCCACACTGCTTTCCTGAGTGGCTGAACCAGTTTTCAGTCCCACCAGCAATGTGACAGTATTCCTCTTTTCCCACAGCCCCTCCAGCATCTATTGTTGTTCATATTTTTCATTTCTGCTACTCTAACAGGAATGATTTGCATTTCCCTTATAGCATTTTCTCATATATTTATGGGCTTTCTGGACTTCCTCTGGTGAGACGTTTCTTTTTAGATCTGTAGCCCATTTATTGATTGGATTATTTTGATTTTGGTGTTTAGCTTTTTTAGTTCTTTGTATATTCTGGATATTAGCCCTCTGTCCGAGGTGTAGCAGGCAAAGGTTTTCTCCCATTCTGTGGGTTCTCTCTTGATACTCTTGACTAAATCTTTAGCTGTGCAAAAACTTTTTAATTTAATTGCATCCCATTCATTTATTCTTGACTTTATTGGTTGAACAATGGGAGTTTTGTTAAGGAAGGCACCGCTGACTCCTATGTCCTATAGTGTTGACCCTACTTCTTTTTCTAGTAAATTTAAAGTCCAATACTGAATTTAAGGTGTGTAAGAAGTATGAGTTCCTCCGATGCTGCTTCGTCATCAATGGGGCTGCCTGCGCTCCAGAGACATACCTTGCACTTGTGTCGTCAAGTTCCCTTATAGCAGGGGATCCAGACTGAGAGCTGCGAGTTGCTTACTTTTTTCTGAGTTTCCTTTATGCTGCTCTGAGCTTTATATCTTTCCCACCTCTCTCTTCTTGATTCCTGGAACTTGTCCTCTTATTATCTCCTTGGAATATGTTTCTTCTCACAGTGTCATTCAAAGGATGCTTCTATTCCACCTTCTTACCTGGAAGTCCCAAAGTCCTTTAAGACTACTTTACTCATATTGTAAATTCTCTTACCCCTTTCCATCTTTTTATCATACAAATATTCTTGTTCTCTATTGCTACCTACTTTTGTACCTGTGTTTTGTATTACTCCTCCGCTATCCCTTCTCTTTGTGCCCCAGACTCAAATTTCAAACATTTTCAGAAAACAAGGCTCTCTCCCTTGCACATGCTGGTGGGTTTTGCTTACTTGCTTGTTTGTTTCTTTCCTTTGTTTTATTTGTATAGAATACTTTTTCTCCCTTCTTGCTTTTAGAAATCACTTTGAATGCCACTTTCTCTAGGATCTTTTGATAAGATTTCATTTTAGCAATCATAAAGCATGCTCTTTAGGGTATTTCAAATTTAAATTTTATATTTGTCAGTATATTTTTTATTAATTTTTTTTCTTTACCACTAGTGGGTCTAGTGGGTTGAAAACTACAATAGACCCAAGAGTGTCAGTTTTTATAATGGATTAAAGTTCCAGTGCTTAATACAACTGATTTATAGTAGACCTTTAATTAATGTATAATGAAGGGATAATGAGTGGTATTCTTATTTGGGCTTGATATTATTTTAAAAAAAATTTTTTAAAGAGAGAGCATGAGAGAGAAAGGAAAGTGAGAATCACCTTTATTTTTTCATCTGGCCTTTGTTTCCCAGACTCCCAGACACCCAGCCATGTATGTGGTCCTGGGGTTCCAACTTGTGTCCTTGTGCATGCCAGGCAAGCACTCCAACTGCTGAGCCACTGCTCCAGTTCCTCCCACCACGGTTTTTGAAAGACAGTTTTGCTATATATTTAATTCTGGCTTACTGATTTTTGTTTAGTATTGTTTTTATTTTTCCTTGAAGAACTTTTAATATCATAATATCATCCTGTTATCTTATAACCTTTTAAAAATGTTTTTCTTATTGGGAATTTAATCCAGGGGCATTTAATCTATCACATAACCACTGAGCCACATCCCCAGCCATTTTTATTTTATTTTTTTTATTTTGAAACAGGTCTCACTAAGTTGCTTAGGGTCTTGCTAAGTTGCTGAGGCTGGCTTTGAACTTGTGATCCTTCTGCTTCAGTTTCCTGAGCTCCTGGGATTAGGCATGTACCACTGATCCTGACATAGCCTTCGTCTTTTCTGATCAGAAGTCAGATGTTAATTTTATTTTAGTTCCTTGTACATTGAGTTATTTTTATCTTGCTACAGTCAACATTTTACTTTTTTTCTTTCAAGGTTTTTTTATATTTTTTTACAAATTTATTAAGGTTTAAATGTGACAAATGAAATAGTATTGGTACCTATGGTGTACAATGTAATGTTCTGATATATGGATATGTATCAAATTTTACAGTGATTAGATCAAGCTAATTAACACACCTATTGCCTCACATACTTACATTTTTCCATTGCAAGATTTAAGGTGTACAGCATGATGTTATGGGATATATACAGGAAGTAAAAATGTTACTGTTAGATTCCTGTGACTGTGACAAATTCCTGAGAAAAACAGCCTAAAGAAGGAAAGGTTTATCCTAGATAATAGTTTCAGAGGGTTGACTCCATTGCTTTTAGGTCTGTGACAAGGCAGAACATCATGGTGGCAGGACATGGTGGGGGAAAGCTGCTTACCTCTTGGCAACCAGGAAGGAAGAAGAAAGGGGGAGAGAGAAGAAAGGGCTGGGAATAAGATATAGTCCGCAAGGGCACAACCTCAACCAAGTCTACCTCCTACAATTTTTACCACCTCCCAATAGTCTATTCAGCAATGAATCCACCCATGGATCAATCCATTGATGAGGTTAGAGCCCTCATGATCCAATTTCTTCCCATGAGCCCCACCTCTGAACACTGGTGCACTGAGGACCAAGCCTTCAACACATCAGCCTTTGGGGGACATTTCATATCCAAACCATAACAATTACTATAGTGAAGCAGTTAGCATGTACATCATCTCACATAATTACCTTTTTTAGTGTGGCAAGAGCAATTGAAATCCATTTGTTTAGTATGAATCTCATATTCAGTACAATTTTATTGCCATTCTGTACATTAAATCTCTAGACTTGTTGATCCTATACATCTTCTACTTTCTGTCCTCTGATATCTCCATGTTTTCTCCTTCCCAATCAGTGTTTTGTTCTCCATCCCTGTAAATTTGAATTTAATACTTAGATTCCATATTTAAGTGAGATCATGTGTCTGGCTTATTTCACTTGGCCAAATTTCTTCTAGGTTTATTCATGTTATGGCAAATGACAAGGGATCATTCTTTTGTAGGGATGAATAATATTAATAATGTACTATTTTATGTGTGTTTCTTAATCTATCAACATAGTTCCATAGTTCTTCAAAACCAAATGGCATATTTAAGAAGTATTCATGGGGTTTTTAGATAGTACATTTTATAGACAAGTGATATCCAGAGCTCCAGATTAATTTCCCAGAGGTTACACATTTGACACAAAACCAAAATTCTTACTTCAGTCTCCTATGTGGCCTTTTTTACACTATGCTTGGTTGCCTTGATGATGATGACTGGGGGGGGGGGTGCAGGAGAAATACCTTTTCTTAGGATTTTTTATCCAATGAAGTCCAAAAACAAGATGACATACCCACTACCATAATTGCCATTTTGTTGTTTTTAGAAGTCTCTCTTTTCATTCATTCATTCATTCATTTTGTAGTACCAGGGACCAAACCTCAGGCTTCATGCATTCTAGGCAAGTGCTTTATCAATGACCTGCATCCCCTAGTCTCTCTTTTAAAATAAAAATAAATAAAACTTGGCAAAAAAATTGAAGTTTCCTTTTTCTCCACTCTCCACTCTCATTCATTCTTCTCTGCAGAGGCAAACACTGTCATGAATTTATTGATGTTTGACTCCACAAAAATTCATGAGCAATGACAAATGTCTGGCTAAGCAGGAGTCTGGAAGAAAAAAGACGAGAAGGTGAGAGACATGGAGGTCTGGTCCCATGTGAATGGGACATAGGAGATGGGAAGGAAGACAGAAGGCTTTTGTGTTACCTGATGACACCTGCCAGAGATCATCTCTAATGGAAAAGCCACTGAAGAACCAAGTAGACAAAATGACACCCAGCTAATAGTGGCTGTCCTGTCTTCAGATTCCCCAGATATGGCACAAGAGTCCCATTAATGAAGCAACAACCACGATGGTTAGAATAAAGTCTAAAAAAGCTCAACAGAGGTCTGGGAGATGTACTTAGTGGTAAATTGTTACCTGGGCTTGCATAAGGGCCTGGGTTCAATCCCCAGCACCACAATAAAATAAAATAAACATCAACAGCATGAGCTTCCATTTATCATTGGTGTTTTAACTATTGGCACTATCTAATGTCCAGTCTCCTTGCTACAAAGACCAATGTTGAACCCTTCAAAATATCAAACCAGTGCTATATTTTGAGGAATGTCCCATTTTTTGAAGATGTGGTCCCCAATTGTGCCACTATTGGGAGCTAGTAGAAACTTTAGATTTAGGGTCTAAACAGAAGAAGGTGTGTCTCTGAAGGGTATATTTTGTCCCTGGACCTTTCCTCTCTTCCTTTATCTCCTGACCATCATGAGGTGAGCAGTGGTGCTCTATCATGCCTTTCTGCCATGATGCTCTGCCTCATCACAGGCCCAAAACAATGAAGCCAGCTGACCATGGACTATAAAACCTTTGAAGCCATGAAACAAAATAAATCTTATTTCCTCTATATTGATTTTCTATATATTTTATTATATCAAAAGAAGCTAACTAATATATTAGTCCTTTGTTAAAGGGATCACAGGCTATGATTCTCTCCCATTTGGTACCTTGTCTCTTGACTATTTTGACTATTTCCTTGGCTGTACAGAAACTTTTTAGTTTAATGGCATCCCACTCATTGATTTTCAATTGTAATTCTTTCACTTTAGGAGTCTTGTTGAGGAAGTCATTGTCAACTCCCATATGCTGGAGTGTTGGTCCTAATTTTTCTTCTAGCAGTTGTATGGTAGATGGTTTAATTCCTAATTCCTTGATCCATTTAGAATTGATTTTTGTGCAAGGTGAGAGATAAGGATCTAATTTCAATTTTCTGCAAGTGGCTGTCCAGTTTGTCCAGCACCATTTGTTGAACAGACTGTCTCTCCTCCATGTTATATTTTGAACCCCTTTGTCAAAGCTCAGATGTTTAAAGATTTGGGGCTTTGTCTCAGAGTCTTCTGTTCTATTCCATTGTTCTTCATTCCTATTTTGATACCAATACAATGCTGTTTTTAATTCTACAGCCCGATAGTATAGTTTCATCTTTCTTGCTTAGTAATGTTTTGACTATTCTGGGTTTCTTATTGTTCCAAATGAATTTGAGAATTGCTTTTTCTATATCTACAAAGAATGACATTGGAATCTTGGTGGGGATTGCATTGAATCTGTACAGTGCTTTTGTCAGAATGGCCATTTTAATTATATTAATTCTGCCTAACCAAGAGCATGGATCATCTTTCCATCTTCTCAGGTCTTCTGCAATTTGTTTTCAGTGTACAATAATTTTCATTGTAGAGGTCTTCTACTTTTATTATTAGATTAATTCCCAAGTATTTTATTCTTTTAGAGGATATTGTGAATGGGTCTGATTTCCTGATTTCTTCTTCTACCCTAATATTGTTAGAGTACAGGAAAGCTATTGATTTATCAGTGTTGATCTTGTAGCCTGCTACTTTGTCAAATCTGTTTATTAGCTTTAGCTGTTTTCTGGTGGAGTTTTTTGGATCTTCCAGATATAGGATCATGTCATCTGCAAAAAGGGATAATTTGGTTTCCTCATTTCCTGTTCTTATCCCTTTGATTTATTCCTCTTGCCTAATCGCTCCAGCCAGGTTCTCAAGGACTATATTGAATAAAAGTGTTGAGAGCAGACAGCCTCATCTTGTTCCCAAGTTTAGTAGTAATGTTTCCAACTTTTCTCCATTTAGTATGATACTAACAGAGGGTTTGACATATATGGCTTCACAAAGTTAAGATCCTTATGATCCCTATTTTTCTAGAGTTTTCAGCATAAATGGGTGCTGAATTTCTTCACAGGCCTTTTTCTGCATCTATTGAGATGATTATATGATTTTTGTCCTTATTTCTGTTTAAGTGATGAATCACATTTATTGATTTGGATATGTTGAACCATCCATTCATCCTAGAATGAAACCCACTTGATCATGATGAATTATCTTTTTGATGTGTTTTTGAATGCGGTTTGCAAGAACCTTATAAAGGATTTTTGCATCAATGTTCATGAGGGATATTGGTCTGTAGTTTTTTTGGGAGTTTTTAAATATGTTTTTGTTGGGTTTTGGTTTCAGAGTTATGGTATTTCATAAAAAGTATTTAGGAGAGATTTCTCTTTTTCAATTTCTTGGAATAGCTTAATAAGGAGAGGTGTTATCTCTTCTTCAAAGGTGTGGTAAAACTCAGCAGGGAATCCATCAGGTCCTGGGCTTTTCTTCTCTGGAAGACTTTTCATTGCTGTATGGATTTTGGTGCCTGTTATTGGGCTGTTTAGGATTTTAATTGCATCCTGTGTCAATTTTGGAAAACTGTATGTGTCTAGAAATTTGTCCAGGTCATCCCTATTATCTGATTTAAAGGAGTATAGTTTTTCAAAATGTTTTGATAATCTGTTTGATTTTAATGGGGTCAGTAATGATCACCCCCATTTTGTTGTTGATTTTTTTGATTTGCTTTGATTCTCTCCTTCTTTTAGTTAGATTAGCTAGGGGTCTGTCAATTTTATTTATTTTTTCAAAGAACCAACTCTTTGTTTCATCGATTGTTTTTGTTGTTTTTCTTTTGTTGTTGTTCTTGATTTCATTGATTTCAGCTTTTATCTTAATTATTTCCTGTTTTTTTGCTGGCTTTGGGATTAGACTTTCTTTCTTTTGTAGAGATTTGAGTTGGAGCATAAGTGTTGTTAGGCATCTCTCCTGATTCTTAATGTGAACATTCAGTACAATAAATATTCCCCTTAAGAATGCTTTCTTGCTGTCCCAGAGGTTTTGATGTGTCTTCATTCTCATTCTCTTTGAAGAATTCCTTAATTACTGTTCTCATGTCTTCTTGGATCCATTCTTTATTTAATAGGGTGTTATTCAATCTCCATGTATATGTGTGTGTGTGCCATGGTTTTTGCTATTAATTATTAGGGTCATGACATCATGGTCTGATAGGATACATGGAATAATATCTATTTTTTTTATATTTGCTGAGATTTCCTTTGTGAACTAGAATATGATCTATTTTGGAGAAGGATCCATGTGCTGCTGAGAAGAAGGTATACTCTACTAATTGGGTGGAATATTCTCTAGATGTCTGTTAAGTCTGTTTGATTTATAGTATTGTTTCGACTGGAGATCTCTTATTGCTTTTTTGCTTTGATGATCTGTCTGTTGGTGATAGAGGAGTGTTAAAATCTACCAGTACTATTGTGTTGAGGTCCACAAGTGGTTTTATGTCTTGGAGTAATTTTTCCACATAGTTGGGAACATTGGTTTTTGGAGAGTATATATTTACTATGGCTATATTTTCCTGTTGTATTGTTCCCTTTACTAGGATGTAGTGGCCTTCTTTATGTCAGATATAAGAATTTCAATTCCAGCTTGCTTTCTTGGGCCATTTGCCTGGTAAATATTTTTCCATCCCTTCACCCTTAAGTTGTGAGTGTTATTGGCTATAAGGTGGGTTTCCTGTAAGCAGCATATTGTTGTATTCTGTTTTTTGATCCAATCTGCTAGTCTTTTGATTTGGGATTGAGACCATTCACGTTCAGTGTTAGAATTCTTATGTAGTTGTGGTTCATAATCATTGTGTTTTATTAGTAAATTCTGTGCTGCCTTTGTTGTCTATTGATAGCATATACCTTTACTGAATTTCGTCTGTTTGTGGGTTTTGAGGAATATTAACTTGTTATTTTATCTGATGATTATCTTTGAGAGTTCTTTGTAATGCTGACTTTCTGTTCATGAATGCAGCAAGGTTGATCTTATCATGAAAAGTTCATATTCCCCCCTCAAATTTGGAGCTGAGTTTCGCTGGGTATAATATTCTTGGCTACATGTTGTGGTCATTCAGAGATTGAAAGATCTCTTTCCAGGATCGTCTTGCTTCTAGAGTCTGATATGAAAAGTCAGAGGTGATCTTTATTGGTTTGCCTCTGAATGTGATTTTGCGTTTCTCCCTTGCTGCTTTCAATATTCTTTCCTTGATTTCCCTGTTGTACAGTTTGAATTTGATGTATCTTGATAAATTTCTCATTTGATTCAGCCTATTGGGTGACCTGTAAGCTTCCTGTATGAATATATCTGACTCTATTTTTATAAGAGAAATTTTTTCTTTAACTATTTCACTGAGAATGTTTCTTATGCCATTCATTTGTGTTTCAATTTCTTCCTGGATATCCATTACTCTTAAATTATTTCTTCTCATTTCAGCCTAGACATTTTAAAAATTTTGTTCATGTTCTGTGAGGTTTTTTCCTTTTTTGTCATCTGTGGGCTCAAGCTGGCTCAGCCTGTCCTCATTGTGAAAAGTTCTTCAAGAGCTAAGGTTCTGCTTTTTATAGAAGTTAGTCTATTATTAAATTCTTCCATGGTTCCTCTCATGTTATTGACTGCAGATTTTAGCTTTGTTCTTTCCTTTTCAAGTATGTCTATTTCTTTGTTAATAGAGTTTTTCCTGAGTTTTCTCACTTAGTCCCTTCATTATATCTTCTTTTAGCTCATTGTTCCTTTTAGTAATCAGATCATTGATGATATTTTCAAGGTATTCATCTCAGTCCCTATCTGTGGCTAGGGGAGTTTGGGTTTGAGGTGAACCACTAAAAGTTTGATTTTTCAGTTTTTGAAGAGCTTCTTGTGAATGTCTTGAGGTTTCCTGCGGGGAAAGTAGGCAGCCCTCCAGGTGGTATTTCCTTTCAAGTCAAAGGGTCAGATCAGTCACCATCTCTTTGATGATCATCTTCTTTCAGATGCTACTTCTGTCTGGGTCCTCATGTTGCTCTACCTTTTGATTCTAGGCTCAAGGTTACAGATCTGAACCTGGGTTGTCCTGGGAACCTCTTCCAGTTGGTCTGAGCAGGGGCTGCTCCAGATGGGAGTCCTACCAGTGGTGTTCTGGGTGCCTGTTGGCAGGACTCAAAGAGGGCCTAACAGGCACACGGGGCATCAGGTAGGCGGGGGCTGTTCCAGGCAGGGAACCTCCTCCAGTTGGTCCTTAGCATGGGCTGCTCCGGACAGGGGTCCTCTCCAATTTTGATTATAGACTAGGCAGCTATCTCAGCCTGAGAAAGGCATGGTGACCAGAGGAATGAGGCATAGTGACCAGGTAAACCATCAAGATCAGCCGAAATGGTATTGAAAGTTAGGGGAATCCAGAATGGATAATTAAGGATAGAGAAGATTTTGATTCAGTTGACTCTGAGACCAGCTGGCATAGTGTGAACTATAATTCATCCCATTAACTTTCCTCTTCTAGATTTCTCCTAGGAGGAGAGGTCCACTGGAATCCTGGAGGATATGCTTCCAGAATCTATATGAAGAATTCGATTTTAGCAGCACAAAGGATGGGCTTTGTGAATGTCATGATTTGCCACTCAGGTCCTTCTTTATGAATATAGGATTTGCTCCCAAGTTGTTGAGGTGCTGCTGGAGGAAGTTCTTTAGCTGTCAACACCCTGGGAATTATTTCAGCTGAAGAAAACTCTTTTATGCAAGCATTGACTCATCTCTAAAGTCACTGGACACCACCAATCTACATCTGTCTCTGGGTTTACCTATTCTGAATATTTAATAGAAATGGAATTATGCAATATACAACCTTTTGTTTCTGATGACTTCTTTTACTTAACATATCTTTTGAGGTTCATCATGTTGTAGCATGTATAAACACTTTATTTCTTTAAAAGTTTTTTTAATTTGGCAAATAAAAACATGTATTTTGGGGTACAGCTTGGTGTTTTGTAATATGTATACATTGTGGTATAACTAAACCAAGCTAATAAACATATGTTTACCTCCCATACTTTGTGTGTGTGGGGACAGAACACTTGAAATCTTAGTTTTCAAGCTGATACATTGTTATTAACTATAGTCACCATGTTGTGTAATGAACCTCTTTAAGATATTCCTTCTTCTAACTGAAATTTTGTGTTTTTTGACCCCTATCTTCTGGTAACGGTCATGCTACTCTGGATTTTTTTTTTTTTTTTACCTTCCACTTATGTGATATCACGTAGTATTTGTCCTTCTGTTGTGGCTTACTTTACTTAGTATAATGTCCTCTAGGTTCATCCACTGTTACAAATTACAGGATTTCCTTCTTTTTTAAGGCTGAATATTATTCTGTGGTGAACATGTGCCAAATTTTTAATTTATTCATCCATTGATGCACACATAGGTGGTTACCATAGTTTAGGTAGTGAAAATAATGCTGCAATGAGCATGGAATTGCAGACGTACTTGCTGCATACTGATTTCATTTCTCATTGATATATACTAAGTTGAGGGATGCTGGTTCATATAATTGTTCTAATTTTAATTTATTGAAGATTCTTTGTACTTTTTTCCATAATGACTATACTGATTAATTTCCCACCAACAGTGTAACAGAGTTCCCCTTTCTCAATATTCTGGAAATACATGTTATGTTTTCATTTTTTATAATAAATATTTTATTTAATAGTTATGGGGTGATATTCTCATTGTGACTTTAATTTGTATTTCCCTGAAGACTAGAAATGTTGAGCACTTTTCATATACCAATTGACTGTACATCTTTTTAAAGGAATGTATGTAGATCTGTTTTCAAATTGTTGGGGCATACTATTAAATTGTTTCAATTCCTTATATGTTTTTAATATTAACCCTTTATCCAATGATAAGCTTGTAAATATTTTCTTCTATTCCATAGATTGTCTTCCTTTACTGTATAGTAGCTTTTTAAATCCCACTTGTCTGTTTTTTTTTTCTTTTGTTGCGGTTATATACAAGAAATCATCACCTGCCACAGTGTTATAGCACTTTTCCACCATGTTTTCTTCTAGTAGTTTTGTAGTTTCAGATCTTACATTTATCTTTAATCCTCTTTAGTTGATTTTTATATGTGGAGTAAGATAAGGGTCCAAATGCATTCATCTGCATGTATATATGGTGTTTTTCCCCCCACTTTTTACTGAAGAAACTATTTTTTTCCTCATTATTTTGTTCTTGGCTTCTTTGTTGAAAACCAATTGACTATAAATGCATGGATTTATTTCTAGGCTCTCTATTCAGCTCCCTCTGTGTGCATGTCTGTTTTTATGCCAGCAGCATGTTGTTTTAATTGCTGTAGCTTTGAGGCAGAATTTAACATCAGGGAGTACGATGCCTCTACTTTTGTTAAGATGGCTCAAAGTTGCTCTGATTAATCAGAGTCCCTTCTGGTTCCATATAAATTTTAGATATTTTTTTCTGTGGAAAAAATGACATTGGAATTTTGATAGAGATTGAATTGAATCTGTAGACTGGTGTAATATGAACATTTTACCAGTATTTATTTGAATTGATGACCACAGTATATATTTCCATTTATTTGTGTTTACTTCATTTTTTCCATTACCGATTATAGTTTTCAGATCTTTCACCTTCTTAAATTTATTCCTGTTTAGTAGCTATTATAAGTGGGATTGCTTTACTGATTTCTTTTTTAGTTAGTTCCTTTTCAGTGTATAGAAATGCAGTTGAATTTTATATGTTGATTTTCTATTCTGCAAATTGACTGAATTAACTTTTTAGTTGTAACTGATATTTGGAGGAGTCTGTAAATTTTTACATATAAGAACATATCATCTGCAAACTGACAATTTAACATCTCTTTCTAAGTAGGATGCATTTTATTTCTTTTCTTGCTTAATTGCTCTGGTGAAGACATCCAGTGCTATGTTGAATAGAAATGGGAAAAGTGGACATCCTTGTCTTGTTTCTGATCTTAAAGGAAAAACTTTCAGATTTTTCTTTTTTAAAAATTTTTATTTATCTTTTTTTTTAAGAGAAGGTGGGGAGGAGAGAGAGTATGAGTCAACTTTATTTTTTCATCTGGTCTTTGTTTCTCCAACACTTAGTTGTGTATGTGGTACTGGGGTTTGAACCTGGGTCCTGTGCATACCAGGCAAGTACTCCAACTGCTGAGCCACCACTCCAGCCCAACTTTCAGCTTTTCAATATTAATTAGAATGCTAGCTTGTGATATATGTCCTGTATTGTTTTTAGATATATTCCTTCTAAGCCCAGTTGCTGACAGTTTTTATTACAAAAGAGTGTTAAATTCTGTCAAAATGCTTTTTCTAAATCTATTGAGATTCAGCCTTTACTCTGTTAATGTCATATAACATTTACATATAAATCCCACTTGTTCATGGTGAATGGTAATTTTAATGTGCTTTTGAATTTGGCCTGTTAGTGATTAATGAGGACTTCTGCATTTGTGCTCATCATGAATATTGACCTGTGATTTTCTTTTTGGGTATCAGGGTAATGCTTGCCGCATAACATAAGTATGGAAATATTTCCTCCTATTCAAATTTTTGGAAGGGCTTGAGAGTAAGTGATATTAGTTCTTCCTTAAATGTTTGTTAGAATACAGTGACATCATCAGGTCTCAGGGGATTCTTTGATAGGAGACTTCTTATTACTGATTCAGTTGCCTTCATCATTACTGGTCTGTTCAGGTTTTCTGTTTCTTCATGATTAAGATTTCTTAGATTGATTCTAGGAAATGATCCATTTTTTTGTGAGTTGCCTAATTTGTTGATAATATAATAATCATAGTAGTTTTCATGTTCTTTTAGAATTCTGTGGGACCAGTGTTAATGGCTTCTTTTGATTTTATGATTTTATCTAAATCATCTCTCTTTTCTTCTTAGTCTACCTAAAGATTTGTCAGTTTTATCTACTTGAAAACCGAATTTTAGTTTCATGATTGTTTCTGCTGTTTTTATTGATATGAAATTCAGTTAATTATGCTAAAATCTTTTTTTTTCTTACTAATTTTGGATTTGGTTGGTTGGTCTTTTTCTAGTTTATGAAGGTATAATATTTGGTTATTTATTTGATATCTTTTTATTAGTTTTTATTGGTGCATTATAGTTTTACATAATGGAGGGATTTGTTACACATTAATACATGCATTCATTATGATATGATAATTTGGTCCCATTCCTTCCCCAGCATGCCTTCTGCTTCTTTCTCTCTCCAGTCTCTTTTTTTCCACCGATTTCTCCTCTGATCTTTTTGTTGTTGTTGTTGTTATTTTTCCATTTTTAAATGCCTGCATGGGAACTATTCAGTATCTCAGGATGGCAAAGTATACCATACATTATTCATTACCTAACATTGGTCTGTTTAGGGTATCTAGATCATCTGTTGTCAATTTGGGCATGTTGTATGTGTCTAGAAATTTGCCCATGTCTTCCAGATTTTACAACTTATTGGAGTATAGGTTTTCAAAGTAGGTTCCAATAATCCTCTGGATTTCAGAAGGGTCTGTGGTGATCTCTCCATTTTCATCTTGATTTTGTTGATTTGCTTCTTTTTATTCTTTCTTTTGGTGAGATTGGCTAAGGGTTTGTCAATTTTATTCATTTTTCAAAGAATCAGTTCTTAGTTTCATTGATTTTTTTTCAATTTTATTGATTTAAATTCTGATCTTATCTCCTTGTTTTCTACTAGTTTTGGGATTAGTTCTTCTTTTTCTAAGGACTTGAGGTAGAGCATAAGTTTACTTTATTTTGATCTCTCTATATTTTTGATGTAGGCACTCAGTGCTATAAATTTTCCTCTCAGAAATGCTTTAATATTGTCCCAGAGATGTCAACATGTTGTGTCTTCATTTGCATTCATTTTTAATAATTTCTTGATTTCTACTCTGTCCTCTTTGATCAAGTCTTCATTTAAGAGAGTATTATTAAATTTCCACATATTTATGTGATTTCTGTTATTTTTCTTGCTGATGATTACTAGCTTCATTCCAGTACGATTTGATAGGATTCATAGGTTATATCAATTTTTTTCTATTAGCTAAGATTTTCTTTGTGTCCTAGAATATGAGCTTTTTTGGAAAAAGATCCATGCACTGCTGAGAATAAGGTGAATTCAGCTGTTTGAGGGTAAAATGTACTGTAGATGTCTGTTAAGTCCATTTGACTTATAGTGTTTAGCTTGTAGGTATCTTTATTTTGTTGTTGTTTTTGTTTGATGATCTGTCTTTTGGTGATAAAGGTGTATTGAAATCTCCTAGTACTATTGTGTTTTGGTCTACAAGGGATTTAATGTCGTAGAGTATTTTTCCATGTATTTGGGTGTGTTGATATTTGGGACATAAATGTTTACTATGGTTATATCTTCTTGTATTGTTCCCTTTACTAAGATGTAGTGGCCTTCTTTGTTTCTTGTGACTAATTTTTGGTTGAAATCTACTTTATCAGATAGAAGAATCACAACTCCAGCTTGTTTTCATAGGCCATATGCCTGGTAGACTTTTATCCATCCTTTCTCTTCCAGCCTGTGGGTATCTTTGCCTGTAAGACACATCTCCTATAAGCTACATATTGTTGGATTTTGTTGTTTTTTTTTAAATCCATTTTGCTAATCTGCGTTTTTTGATTGGAGAGTTGAAACCATTCACATTCAATGTTAGTATGATACGTGATTGTGGTTTACTGCCATTGTGATTTTTTTTTCTGTATTTTGTGCTGTCTTACTTACTGTTTAGCAGATTATACTTTTATTGAATTTCTGCTTGTGGGTTTTGGGAACTGTTTGTTCATTTCTTTATTTGAAGTTTATCTTTGAGTATTTTTTTGTAGTGCTATTTTTGTGTTCATGAATGCTTTTAGTTTATTCTTATCATGGCATGTTTTTATTTCCCCTTCAAACTTGAAACTGAGTTTTGCTAAGCATAGTAACCTCAGCTGGTAGTTGTTTTCTTTCAGGGTTTGGAATATTTCATCTCAGTACCTCCTTGCTTTTAGAGTCTGATCTGAGAAATTAGAAGTGATCCTTATTAGTTTACCTCTAAATGTGACTTGATGTTTCTCTTTTTGCAGCTTTTAATATTCTTTCGTTGTTTTCTCTGTTATGTGTTTTGATATGATGTGTCTCACTGTATTTCTCATTTGGTCTATTTGGGGATTCCAAAGGCTTCCTGAATGTGCATGTTTATCTCATTTCTGAAATGGGAGAAGTTTTCTGTAACTATCTCTCTGAAAATGTTCTTTGTGCCATTAGTTTGTAATTCAAAGTTCTCTTTAATATCTCAGAGCTCTTAAATATTCTGATTATGTTCTGTAAGTTTTTTTTAACTGTGTTCCAGATTATTTAGCCTGTCTTCAGTATCTGATGTTCTTTCTTCAAGAGCTGAGGTTCTATTTTCTACAGATTTTAATCAATTATTGAAGTCTTCCAGTGAGTTTTTAATTTGTTGTTTGTGTTTTTCATGTCTAAGAGTTCTGCTATGGTTCTTTTTTTCAGTGCATCTATTTCTTTGTTAAAGTGATCTTTCAACTCCTGTGATTGCTCTCTTCACTCCTTCCTTAAATCTTCTTTTGATTCTTTCATCATTTTGATAATCAGATTGTTGTACTTTTCTCTTGGTTTTCATCCGGCTCCCTATCAGTGGATTCCTTTGTTGGGGAATTGTGGGTTTGGGGGAAATTATGTTTGCCTGCTTCCCTCATTTTTTGAAGGATTTCTTCTTGCTCCTTCAATTGAAGTGGATTTATTTTCTTCTTATTTTGTGAGTGAGCCTTTATGCACATTTGTGTTGTTTGTTCTGAGGTTTTTCAGTGGATTTAATGTGTGGATCTGCGCTAGTGGATGGGGCTTGAGATCCCTCTCTGATTATTCCTGCTTGGGTCCTTGTTGATTGATTAGGACTTTTGTCCCCTCCCCTGCTTGGTTTGGAGTACTGTTGGGAAAGTTGAGTTTAGTGGCAGAGACCCTACCTAGCCTGTGAAGTATTAATGTCCCTTAAGTTTTCCAGCACCTCATGAAATATGGGAAAACAAGCAATATAAATAACCAATATTTAAAGTAAACAGAATTAACCTGATTACTTAGTTCCTACTATAACTATTACAATGTTAATTGCCACCTATGAGAGGAATGATGGGGTTAACTACTACCTTCAGTGACAACAGAATTCAACCATCATCTATATCAGCCTGAAAAGCAAACAACAGTTATCAAGTTTGGCATTCACAGCAGTAATGGTTACACAGCAGTAATGGTGGGGACTCAATTTGTATAAACCAACTAGAGCTTAGAGGTAGTGAGCGTAAAGGCAACTTAGAGAAAACAAAATGTGAGAGGAAGATAGAGAGGAGCTTGTAATTTTGGAGTGTGAGCAGAGAGAAAGTAGAGAAGATGTGGAATTTGATGGTTTAAAAAAAAGGAGAAAGAGGAAAAACATTTAACAAGGTAGAGGAAGAGTGGAAGAGACAGTGATAGGGTTGGCAGGAGTAGGGACAGAGGGAAGTAGAGGAGAAACTTTCAACTGAAATACAAATAAATTGTACTGATCAAAATCCCAACCCTCAGAAGGCAGGGCCAGCATAAATATTTACATTGAAAATAGTGCTCAAAATGTTGAAAAGACAGAGAAAAGAAAGGGAATAAAGGGGGGAAAAATCTAGTATGTTTGTGTATATATGTCCGTGAATTAGTCTGCCAGAATACACACAAAAACAAAACAAGTACAAAAACTAGAAAAATAAAAATAAAAAAGGATTCTAAATGAGAAACTGGGATTATTTCCTCCAAGTTTGTTGCTTTACACCGTTAGAGCCACTGTTTGCAGACAACCTGGGTTTTGATTTTACAGTCCCTAAGTCTGGAGTGATGTCCTGTCTGGGTATACGGCTTTGCAGGATTTGAAGAATTGAGTTCTTGAAGTCAGGACTACTGACAAGACCCACCTCAGGGGCTTTGCTGGGTGGAGACTGCCTCGAAGGTGCCCTTAGAGCTTGGCCTATGGCAGTCTCAGCCATATATAGAGGGATCTTCCTCTTATTCCAGCTATGAGGCTCAAGTGCAGTTGCAGGGCTCCCCCTGCTGGTCACAAGCACTATCTGTCCAGTTTTCCTGGTCTCCATGTTTTCTCCCCTGGGACTCAACAAGCTTTGGTTTAACCCGTGAGAACACCCACAGCGGGAAGGAGGAAGAAGGCAAGCTAGACTCCGCTTAGCTCTCCTGAGCCAACCCCCCTGGGATAAATTACCTCTGGTCCTGTCTGGCTCCCGCTGTGCTGGGATCGCCCTTGTAGCTGCAGCAGGTTCCTGGGGACTCACAGTGAAGACACTCCTGACTCCCTCCTGCCCGGCAGCCCGGCCAAAACGGCTACTGCACCTTCTTGCAATCAACTGAGGAATGAGTGCTGCCCTTATGCATTAGAGGGAAACCAGGATGAGCCAAGCTGGATTCTCTCCTAATTTAGGGCTCTCCATGGCAAATGCGTTCCCTCTGTATATCAGTGCCACATCCCACTACATCAGGTGCAACGCCTTTTCATCTGACAATGTTCCTGTATTTCCAAGTCTCCAGATACTCATCACTGAGTTCCAGCAAAGATTGGTTCTCACCCTCTTCATGCACTGTGGCACTGGTGGAGTTACTCTCAGGTCATGCAGCCAGAACAAAAACAGCTGCCCTGCTGTCCACCATGTTGGATCTTTTCTTCTTCCTTCTTCTTTCTTCCTTCCTCCTCCTCCTCTTCCTCCTCCTCCTCTTCTTCTTTCTTCTCTTTCTTCTTTCTTCTTCCTTCTTCTTTCTTCCTTCCTCCTCCTCCTCCTCCTCTTCCTCCTCCTC